>PVJX010014056.1:0-45853 GCA_004027295.1 Dolichotis patagonum
ACTGTGGGGAAAGAGGAATACTTCTCCACTGTTGGTGGGAGTGTAGACTGGTGTAGCCACTGTGAAAATAGTATGGAGATTCCTAAAAAAAACTAGGATTGGAAGTTCCATTCAATACAACCATTCCCTCCTGGTCTTTTCCCAGAAAAATTAAAAAGGTCATGTCACAGTGATATATGTGCACCCATGTTTATAGCAGCACAATTTGTAATAGCTAAATCTTGGAAACAACCAAAATGCCCATCAACCACAGAATTGATGAAAAAGATATGTTATTTTTATACAATGGAATATTACTCAGTTATAAAATGGATGATCTTGAGGCTTTTATAGGTAAATGGAGGCAACTTGAGACTATTCTCATGAGTAAAATAAATCAGACACATTTTTAAATATCATATTGTCTCTCTAGTATAAAAAATACATAATAAAAATATAAAACTGAAATAATAATAAGATCCAAAATGCATAACAGATATTGTAGTAATGAAAGTGAATTAAGTGTTTGAAAGGAAAAAACAACTTGTAAGTATACACATGTAACTGTATGTATGTTTAAGTGTACAAGATAAATAACCATACTACTAAGTTTTTGTTAGTTCATCAAACAGAATAGTTTGTGCTGGCATGGTTTGATTGTTCCCTTTTTATGCTTTGATTGTGTAATTTGAGCAACTATCTCTAATAGAATAATATGCAATATAAAAAAGAAGGAAAAAGAAATGAGAAAAAGCCACAAAGCAGCAAAAAATAACAGAACAGAACAAAACAAAACAAAAACCCAGGAAGATGAAAAATAAAATAAAATAATACAAACACAAAATTCCTGTGATGTCTACTAAGAGTCTCAAACCACTGGATAGCACTTTAACACACACACAGCCTGTAGTAGTATTTGTGCTGGATTTGACACTGATCCTGGCCTCCAGATGAGGGGGCCTGGGATAAGAGTCTACTTTAAGTACTTTCTGTATGTTCTTTACTGGCTCCTACTCCTTACCCTGTTTCTCTGGGAGGTGTCTCTTTCCCAATTGCTGTGCTGTTTTCAGACAGAGATATGGAGCTGCTCTCAGTGCCATGTACCTTTGGGTCCTCTGTGTCCCCAGCCTTCTGTGTTCTTCCACTGGCAAGTCTCTGTCCTCTCAAGTTGTTGTTGTGGAGTAGGGTGGGATGCTGTGATATGGTCTGGTCCTCTGCTCTTGCTATTTCAGTCCATGGCTGCTCAGTACTAATTTTTACTTCTTTTTTGAGGAGGTGGAGTGCTAACTTCCCATTCATTGCTTTACAAGTTCTTTGCCACCATCACCTACATCTGTTGTAGTCTGTAACTTCCTCAGGTCAGACGGGGGATGCTGTGGGATACCTTTCTGCTCCCATCCCTGGCAGCCTCATATATTTCTGAGATGCCAGGCTGTTTAATTCTCCTTGTCTCCCTAACACAGGTCACGGAAGAGAGGTTAGCTGGTACATTTACTATGCAGTCTTTAATCTTGTTTCTGGTGGCTTATGTTAACACTGGTGCACAAAAGGAATAAGAAGAATTGGAAAAAGAAAAGGAAAAGGAAAGAAAAGAGAGGATAAAATACATGGAAAAAAGGAAGACTGATCAAATGTTAGGGAGAGAGCAGTGCATGTCCACAGAATTTACTGGGGGACTGTAGCATCTTCTGTTTGGAGGCAGGCAGATGAGGCAGGGGACCTTGTATCCTAGTCTATCCTATATGGCTTGATTTAGCTACATTCTTTTAGTACATGCTTTCTTATTTGTTTTATTCTTTTAAGATTCCGAGTCATCCTAATCTGGCCACCTGCCAGAAGCAGAGTTGGCTGGCTGAGCATTTTATTAAATTCTTTATTTATGTTTGTCTTAATCTATTAGTTTCTTATGTCAGGTTGATTTTAGTTTTAGGGTGTATATCCCTCCTCCTTTTTTCAATAACTTGTGTTTTAGTTGAATTTCTCAGAATAGCTCTGATAGAGGATTCTCTTCTATTCAGCCATGTTGAATCCCCTATTTTGTCACTTTGCTAAAAATGTCAATTAGCTCTTCTGGTGATTCTTCTGATGTTTTTGTTTATTTTGTTTTGTTTTGGCTTTAGAAATACAGTATTATGTCATCTGTAAATAAGAATAGTTTGATATATTTTCCCTTTCCTAACAATAATATTGTTCTTTCCTGATTATTCTGGATGAAATTTTAGTACTATATTGAACAAGAGTATTAGGAGAGGACAGCTTTATTTCATTTTTGATTTTAAGGGGAATGCTTTTAGTTTTTCCCCATTTAGTGTTATATTACAGTGGATCCATCACAGATGGCTTTTATTGATTTTGAGATAAGGTCTTTATCTAATTTCATCAGAGATTTTTGTCATGAATGCATGTTAGAATTTTTTAAATTTTTTTCTATTATGATAATTTTGTCATTGTTATTCTTACTTCTTTTTTATATGATGTGTCTTATGCTATTCTACTGTCTTGCCATCTCTGGTATGGAGTTGGCTTGGTGTTGAAGTATGATCTGCTTAATGGTCCATTGCATTTTGTTTGAAAGTATCTTGGTGATGATTTTTGGGACTTTATTCATAAAGATATTGGTCTATAGTTTTCCTTTTTGTTAAGTCTTTTTCTGGTTGTAATGTCAGGGTTATGTTGATCTCAAGGAGTGAGTTGGGCAGTATTTATGTCCTTTTAATTTCATGAAAGAGTTTGAGGAATAGTACCATTGTTTCTTCTCTGAAGTTTCAGCAAAATTTGGTGGTTATTCTATCAAGTCCTGGGCTTTCTTTAGCTGGTAGAGATTATACTACCATCAAAATTTAAATGTCTATTATTGGTCTATTTAGGTCTTTGTATCCTTTTTGTTCAATTTTAGTAAGCCACATGTGTATAGGAATTTATGTTTCTTGTAGATTCTCAAATTTACTGGAAACAAAGTTTTCCAAAGTTTCTTATAATCCTCTGGATATCAGTGGTTGTTGTGATTTTGCCATTTTCATTTGTAATTGTGTTGATAAGGGACTTTTCTTTCCTTTTTATAGGTTTGTTTAAAGGTTTATTGGTCTTCTTTAAACTGATTGTATTTTTATTTATTGAACCCTTTATCTGATTATTTGTAGCTTTTTTGAGCTCATGGAGCATCTTATGTATTTACTTATTTTTCCTTCTTTGATTTCTTCAAATATTTTAACCATTTAGTTTTTGAGTTTTTTGCCAGTAATGTTCCCTAATTCACTGCTTGTGAGATCAGCTTTTGAGGATTTAGGAGGTTTTGCAAGAACCTTCTTTCCTTGTTTGTCGTGGTTCCAGTGTTTCTGTGCTGAAGGCTAAACCTCAGAGCTTACTTAGAATATGTCTCCCTGTGGTACAACTTTGAGTTTGGTAATGTTCTGGTGCTCTTATTCAACCTGCTCAACATATTAGCAATAGTCTTCCTCACCCAGTCTCCATCTTCCAAAGGTAGAACGACTACTGTTTGCTTCAGCATCTACATTATCAACCATATACTGACATGTAATTGAAAATTTGTTAAAAAAATTTCACACTTTTCTCAAATACTCAGAAAGGCAATGTAGTGGTATTGATGAAGAGTATACTTGGATGTAGAGAATGAGGAAAGAAACAAGCAAAAGAAAGGAAAGAAAATAGGAAACAATAAAAAAAAAAGAGACAACATCAAATGAAAGGAAAAGATAAGAATTTTGTGACATCTTTCCTATATTAGGAATGGAGCGAGGAGTAGAAAGGTTTTGCTCTGTTTGTTTTTTATTTGAAAGAGTCTTGCTGAACTGTTCAGACTATCAATACTTTAACCACTACATAACAGAGGCTGACCTCAAACTTGCTGCAGTCATTCTGCTCAGTCTCACAAGTGATGGGATCTCTAGTGTGAGTCACCACGCTTGGGATATGGTCTGAGAGTTTGCTTGTGAGGGCAAGAAAAAGGAAGATGAGCAACAAGAATATAGCTAGAGGTTGAGGGAAGCTATATGAAAGTTGCAATCAATTAATTTTCATATGGAAAATTTCTATTTGAATGTTCTGTATACAATTTTGGTGAGGCTTAACCAGATACATTACAGAGAGAATCCATGAAAACTAAAGTAATAATTTATTTTAATTCATTCTTTCACATATACAGATATTTTATTCACCATTTCACAAATACAAATACATCACATAATCTGAGAGGAGAAGAAAAGAAATTTAAAAAAAACAAAAAATACATTACATTGCTAATATTTGTGTCATGCAAAAGTAGCAGAGGAGAGGACTTGAGAGGAGGTGAGAAAGAAAATAAGTAGAGAGGTGCAGAAAGGATTTAAATAGAGTATGGTAGAGAGGAAGGGGAGGCTGTGTTCAATTAGAAAACTAAGTTAGCTATCAGAATGAGTTATTGGGGTGGAAGGATCTAATATGATTAAGAAGGGAACTATAGAGTTCAAAATGCTAACTTAGTCTTGCACTCCTATCATAACACTTAATGACCTCCTAGTTCTTACTAAAATCAAAGTGAGATGCAAGAAAGAACAAAAAGGATTAGGTTTTCTTTATAGTTTTTGTATAACACATGAGAAGGAGGGAGGAAGGGAATATTTGATAGGTGAGGAGGGAGTAAATACAGTGCAAAGAAAAGGAAGAGGGAGTTTGCATGGAAAGTTGCAGAGGATACAAGGAGTTTGTGAACAACTGATGACTAAACCGCATAGCTCACTGATTTAATCCTGTAAATATCTTTGACATGTGAAAACATTGTGTAGCTTGTTAAAAACAATATCTCAGATTCTTATTACTGTTAACAGCTTATGACTTCTACAAAGCAATACCTAGTTAACACTAAGACACTTGTTCACCTGACCAAGTTTAGTATTAAATAAGTCAAACTAAAGTTTTGATTATTATACAGTGTTTTACAAATCAGTAAATGCTATTCATGCCTTATGTATCCAAATAATCCAAATCTAAAGCATTGATAAATATTAATTTGGTATTTATCTACAATCTGGGACCACTCTTACTTAGCTGTTACATAAGACTGTCTAATACAGACTAGCTATGAGAGTTTTCATTGATCAACACACATAAACTAGCACACATATGTTGATAAATATTTTCCCTTTTCGTCATTGGTTGATAGGTCATTATCACCCACCTTGGAACAAAAAAACAAAAAAAGCTATTGGTATAACAGAAAACACTTTATTGGAAGAATAAGTTTTAAAGGTGCTTACTTATTTTGGACTGCAGGTCAGTAAAATGGACTACTTAGTTATCTGAATATATGAAAAACAAATTAAAATGTGATAGGTCTATTCTAGATTTGGAGAGATTAAAAGTGTCTTAATGTGTCATCATTTAAAGGTTTATGATATTTCAGTTATTACTTTTACATGAAAATATTTCAATATAGATGTAGCTAACCTAAAAAAAGAATAATTTTTACTAAAATTTCCAATTCCTGCATTTAATATCTCTAGAAAATTTTTAAGTTATGCTCAACTCTTTTTGTGAGATAACAATTCATGGCTTTATAAAACATTCTGATTGTTTTGAACTCGGAGTATTTCTTTTTTTAATTATTTTTAAACACCAATTACCTTTATTAGAAAAGAAGAAAGTTATGAAATATCCTCATATCTTTCCTTAAGCAATTAAAAATAAAAGACATAATAAAACCAAAAATGAATAGAAGAAAATAATAAAGATCAGAAAACACAATCCCTTATCAAAATGCCAACATCATTTTTCATGAAGATTAACATTTTGATTCTTACATTTCTATAGAAATACAAAAGACGCTGACTACTCAGATACTCAACATTTTGTGTGCATGTTTTATTGTTTTGTTTAGTTTTTGTCACTTTGTCCAATGGGCTTCTTTTGCCAAAATAATTCTCCTGAACAGTTCCAAAATTGATCTTCTACCCATATGTATCAACAAATACATACTTATTGTATTGTATTAGAATAGTTATATATTTAATAGTAACATCACTGGCTAATCATCAAACATGATGTATTATTCATAAATTAGAGACAAAAAGAGCCTCAGTCTTCTAACTAGTTGGACAGTGGATGACATTTAAGTGGAGGCCTATATTTATCTTCTTTCTTATTTTAAATTTTTTGCCACATAATATATTAAGTTTAATCAAAAGTCAACTTAGAAAGGCCATTCTGCCTAAGGGATATTTTTCCATTAAGCATTATGACATATTGGTGGCCTTGAGGGATTATTGGTTTTTGAAGAAATATTAACAGCTGGAAATTTGCATTTTAATGCAGTTCTCCTGAGCTACTCAAGCAATTTTATTTTTAAGACCTGTGACAGGTTTCAAAGCTTTAGTTCTAAAGCAATCTAGTCAAGTAGACCTAACATAATTTTATTACAAATAAGTAAGTTTCTAATAGTCATTTTCTTCACCTGAAATTTTTAGTCTGAAACGTCAGTAAAATCAACACCCAAACTTGATATCTGCACTAAAACTAGACCTGGTAATTGGAAAAAGTGAAGAATTCTTTTTAAGTCTGTACTTGCAAAAATTGAGGAATAAGAAAATGATATCTCTAATTAGGTTTTCCTGATTAGTAGTTAAATGTGAAGTTGATGCAATGCAGCTCTTCACAGTAATGGTTTCGGTCTATCTAGGTGGTTGTCCCTGGAGGAGAGATTCCTGGGAGAGTGCACAAAGACTCTGCTAAATGAGAACTGAACTTGTCATCCTTGATTTTGATATTAAATACATAGTCAGAATTGCTATTGAAATTAATTGGGGATTTTGAGTTAGGATCAAGTGACACTACCACTTAAAAAGGGTGGTAGCAAATAAAACTAAATGATAATCTTAACAATTACAAATGGAGTTTTCTTCTAAAAAATACTAAGACACTAAATATTTCAGGATGGGACAGAGAGGAACAAATTTGTGTTTTCAGTCTGGAATGAAAATTTGAGTTTTTAGTCTGCCTAGACATTTGACCTGACAGGGTCAGAGAATGGACAATTGTTCAAAAGGAAATGGAAATGGGGGAGAAGGAAAAGGAGGAAGGGAAGAGAAAACAGGGGGAAAGAAGGGTAAAATGGAAACAAAGCTTTGTAAATAGAAGGGAAAGAGAGATGGTAGGGAAAGAAGGGGAATGGAGAAAAAAGAGGTACTAAGATACATCATGTATATCTAGGATGAATCTAGGATGAATGTGATCAAATTGTGTTTCTAAATTGTACTGATAGCGGAGGTGAAAAGATGGTGGACTGGTAGGTAGCAGGATATGGATCCTCTCTGAGAGAGACAGTGCAAATGCCAGAATAGAACACCCTGGAGAGACCCAAACAGAGGGAGATGGATTCTCTCAACCCAGGAAGAAACTGAAGTGAAAGAAACTGCTCAAGTATGAGGTCCCAGGGCTACCATTAGAGAAGCTAAGATCTGTGAGCACCATGCTCTCCCCAAGCCACCTGAATTTGTGCCTGAGATTGACCTGAGTGACTGAACCCATGCCGATGAGACTGGTTGGAGCGGCCCCAAGCGTGGAGCTGAACCGCCCTGTGCAAGTCCGGAACCAGTCCTACGTGGGACCCACCCAGAGGTACCATGAATTCATGCCACAGTGGTGCTGAAGTCAGGGAGCCCAGCAGTTCTCAGGGACCAGCATCAACCCGCAGTGAATGATGGCAATAAGACCCTACCACGGGAAAGGGGCAACCAACTGGATGACATGTTGGAGTAGGGCAGGACAACCCTAACTCTGTAAGGAAATGGCTTAAGTTGGTTGCTCCCCTTGCAGAGTGGATTGGTGGGATCTGCTTGGACTGTGCTGCACCCCGGCCAGGACCCAGTGGGTCATCACAAACCGATTCCCTAAGCATGGCACAAGCTGATGCAGTGAAGGCCCATGAAGGTTGACTTGCCCGGAGGGGAGGAGCCAACATACACTGCCCTTGCTTGCACTTCAGTCTCTGATAGTGGACTGGAGAGGTCAGAAACCCCTAGACTGTGTGCTCCAGAAGAGCCATAACCAACAAGAAAAGGGGCTGGGAATTACACTAAACACTTGTATGGAAGGAACCAAAATTATGACGAGAGAGAAAAATAAGAAAAAGCCTCCAGCCCCCAATCCTGAGAATATTGATCCAGGAGAGGTAAATACAAAAGAGATTGAGGGCAGCAAACATGCAACATCAAACACAGCATCAGTGGACATAACAAGATATCTTTGGGACCTCGTAAATGAGATCAAAACTGAAATATTAATTCAAGTTAACAAGAGATAAGTAGATTAATAAAAGAAAGGCTAAGCATCTCTCAAGAAGACACATACAGAAGAATGGAGGAACACAAAAGGAGAGAAATGTTCAATGAAGAATATAAAGCAAACCTAGAATTCATGAAGCAGATTCAAAGAAATTACCAGGAAACTAAAATTTCCATTGAAAGTTGGCAAAACTGCTTGAAAGAAACTAAAGATAGACTATCAAAAATTGAAGACAGACTTGAAATGTGTGGTTATGAAAGGGAAGATCTCTTAAAAATAACAAAGGAGCAGGCAGTAACCATACAAAGGCTGGAGGATGACAAAAGGATCTATAACTTAAGAATAAAGCATGTGAATGAAGAAGCAGGAGTCAAAACAGAAGAACTGCAAAGGCTATACACAGAAACTATAAAGGAAAACTTCCCAAACATAGAAAAAGGAAATGATATGCAGACGTATGAAGTATACAGAACTCCAGCCACCTACAACCAAAACAGAGCTACACCCAGACACATAATAATCAAGATCCCAAAAATTCAATATAAGAACAGAATATTAAAAGCCATCAGAGAAAAGAAACAAATCACCTATAAAGGAAAACCCATCAAAATCATGGCAGACTTCTCAACACAGACCATCAAATCAAGAAGAGCTTGGAGCAAAGTAATTCAAGCCCTGAAAGAAAATAGCCTCTAGTGCAGACTGATGTATCCTGCAAAACTCTCTCTAGAAATCAATGGAGAAACAAGATGCTTCTATGACAAAGAGGAACTGGGAGAATTTGTGACCACCAATCAATCCAACCCTACAAAAAACACTGAAGGACATGAGAGAGAGAGAGAGAGAGAGAGAGAGAGAGAGAGAGAGAGAGAGAGAAAGAATATGAAGATTTCAGGAACAGTGGAAGAGAGGCCTCAAAGAATGGGGCAGATAGTGGAATGAAAGAGAAAAATAGATAACCAATGGGGCAGATAGTGGAATGAAAGAGAAAAATAGATAACCAATGTCAGAAAATAGAACAACAGAAATGAGGCAGAGAAGATTGGCTGTAATCTCTAACATAGATGGCCTTGATAAACTAACAAAAAGAAACACAGACAGAGTAGATCAGGAGATAGGGTCCATTGAGATGCTCAGTATAGGAAACATAATTAACCTGAAAGAGGGTTTATGGACAGAAAGTCAAATATGAGAAAACAATACTCTATGTGACAGGGAACCAAAGAGAAATATAGGCAACTCAACCAGCACCTGCAGATAGGTTGAAAAGTCAGGATACTTTTGTGCAGTTGAGAACTACTTAGCTATAATGAAGAAAAACCTTGAGGCTTTTATAGGTAAAGGAATACAACTCGAGATCAAGCCCGGGAGTCAGAAGGTTCAGAACCAGTTAGGATAAATAGCAGGTTGCTCCTCCCAATCTAAAAACTGAGGGAATTAGTGGGACCCAAAATATGCAGTGCATTCTATGGGAGTGAAAGGGGAGGAATTGTATAATAAAAGGAAGGCAGAGGATATTGTTAATAGGGTAACAAGATTTAAAATGACATTATTCTTATCATCCTGCTTAGATGGATTATATGCTGTTTCAGTTTGTCTACTTACATTACACTAGATTTGCGGGCACAGTCAGCTATCCCAGAAATAGCAGGATATATTATGGTAATCATCCTTAATTTCCTATTAACTTAATCTGAAGCCCTGTATAACTTACACTGTCTTATTATGACTGATCTTATTTGAATCTGGTTTGTTTGCTGTTTTGTATTGACTGATTTTATTCAAATCTATTATGATTGATAGCTTCAAATCTAAGAGTTTAGGCAACTACACTGAAGATGACAAGATTCACTAAAGTGCCCACTCTGCTTTGATTATTACTTGCTTTTGAAGTCTTATAATGTCTCTAATGCTTTGTTTTTATTAATGTTGTTATATACTGCTGAGGCATCATGGTAACCATTGTAGATCACCTTGTATTGTGGTTTTATATGACTTTTTGCTTCATGCTTTTCTAGGAATTGTTTTGTTTTGTCTTGCTTTGTTTTGTTTTTCCCTCTAATACAGAAAGGATAGATATACATGTAGAGACTCATGCATGTGTAGAGCTTATAAACAGTTTATGAGAACCAACTATATAATGCATGTTGAAATGAGCAACTACTTTGAAGAAAAAGAGACACTACTGTAACCAGTGCTGATTCTGTAATGTCATGTGAAATCCAGCAATACTTATCATTCTTTGTTCAAAGTGATTTTAGCTTGTTTTGTTTTATTAAAGTTTAACACACATGAAAGTATGGATAGCTGTTTAGAAGAGAATGAAAGACACTATGACAGCCATTCTTGGCTTCTGTATTGTCTGGTCTTAAATACCTGAAATACCTTCCTCGTCCTGTTCAGATCAGTTCCATACTATGTTGTTTCGTGTGAATTCCCTATATGTGATGATACGGACAACTACTTGGAAGAAAAGAAGAGTCAATATGATAGATAGAGAGTGAATATCTCCGATTGTCTACCTTTGAAATTTATGTCTCTTACATTGCTTTATTGTTATTCACTTTGTTATGTTTTGCTGTGTTTAATTTTACCCTTTTGATATAATTGCATGTATGTTTAACTGTGTAAGATGGATGACCATATTGCTGTTTTTGTCAGATTGAGGAGCAGAACTGTTAACAGTCTCATTGTTTGAATGTCTACTTTGCATGTTTTATTTTTGTAATTTGAACAACTATTTCCAAGATGTCACTATGTAATTTATCAAGTAATGATTTCTTAGTGTTTTTTGTTGTTGTTCTTTTCCTTTTTTCCCTTGGAATTCTTTATTGTTACTACCCTTTATTCTGTTTTTTTTTTCTCTTTAAATAAAATTAAAAAAATAAATCATACCAATAAACTTGAGAACAGGCTTTGAAGGCCTATAATATCTTCATTATCTTTGTTTGATCAGTTTTATACTATTTTGCTTTTTATGAACTCATTGTGTATGAAGATATAGACAACCACTTAGAAGAAAACAAGAATCATTGTGATAGCCACTGTATATCTCCTGTTGTCTTGTTTTGAAATCTGTGTCACTTACATTGTTTTTTCTGTTCTCCTTTGTTTTGTTTTGTTATGTTTAGTTTTACCTCTTTTTAAAATAATAAAATAAAATTTAAAAAATTAAACTTGAGAACAAAAAGGAATAAATGAACCTTAAAATATAAAACATAAATAAAAAGATTTAGGGTTAGATGAGGGTTACAAGGAGACAAAATATTGAACATATATCTGCATAGATTCTGGGATAATCATACATCAAGCTAAAGTAAAATAGATGATTATAACAAAAACCTGGATCATCCAGTATCATTAAATCTAAAAATATATACTTTCTGCCTTATAAAAGTTAACAGTTTGGTTGAAAGAGAAACATTTAATACATTTTCCTAGGAAAGTGAGAGATTTTGTGTTCATATGAACTACAGAACAGAGCAAAAAGGCTTCATTATATTTAGAGAAGTTGAGTAATACTTCTAGGGTAACTGATATGATTGATGGATACATATAAGTCCTGATCTGATAGAATGATAAAAGATCATCTTGGATATAGCTGACAAACTCCTCCTCCACTGCGATTTTCTTACCCAGATAAGCCACTTAAATATGCCTAAAATTTTCTTAAACTTCATACATTCTATCAGTCTCTAAGCTCATAAGGGGGCAGAGAAGCACTGGGAAAGCAAGCTTGGCCTCGTTGGACTAAAATCTATTTATAAGAATAAAATATGCCACAATAACTTATTCTTATGTATTTTTTAAATTCTTATTTGCTTTAAATATTATCAACTACTCTATTTTAATTATTGGAAAGAGAAGTTTCTCTCAATTTGAAGATCAAAGGAAAAGCTCTGTGAAATACTTTTGTGTTTCTTTTCTATTTTTCTCTTTTTTTGGTTAAAAATGAAAGAATTGGCATCAAAGTACAGCCCTTTTGCAAGTTGATATCAAAGAGTTAGATTTGATTTCAGAGGAAATGTTATTTTAATTGCCAGAACCTTTCTATACTGATATACTGATAGAATTCCCCATAGCTAAGCACAACAGCAGTTTGTCATAATTTAACAAGAGCATCTGAGATAACATATTATTGGAAAGAAATGGAGAAGAATGAGATGTGTACCAGGGTTTATGTAAGAAGTGAAAGAATGAACCTAAAGTTCACAATGTGGCCTTCGCAATTCCCTTCATGACCATACAATTTAGAATTATTAATGTTAAATTCCATCCTGATCCTGAGTAACGTGTGAAAAATAAAGACCGCTCAAATTTTATTATTTACATAGCTATTGGACTAATATCTGCTTTTTGAAACTATAAACTTTTCCCTATATTTGGTTCTTTCACATATGTTCATATATGTTCTTCATATCAAATTTCAGCAATCTTATAATCAAGGTTGAATCTCGTCTTCTAGATGAACACACTGAATTTTAGTGTTTCTCTGTTACATACCTATGGCAGACATATCTACTATATAGGGAAGAGCTATCTTTGCTCCAGTGACAAACTAGACATTGCCTCAGACCTTGAGGAGAATAATTATTTTTGAGTCTATTTGTGTGGTGGGAGGATGAGTAATAAATGAATAAATACTGTGATTTATTGTAATGACAAATGAGATGCAAAAGAGAGGCTTACACCAAATATGGTCTAAGAAGTCCTCATTTAGGAAATGACCTTTGAACCAGGAACTTAATCATGAGCATGAATCAGCTAAATAAGATCTGGATAGAAATGATCTAGGTAGAAATTTGTTTGAGGAGACCTAACAACATTATTTTTATATGAAGTAGATCCTGACACAGAGAAAAACACTCTGATTAAGGTCACGAAAGCATATAGCAGCTTCTGAAAATTTTGTGTAGACATCACCTTTGAAAAATGTATTTTTACAGTTATTTTCTATACACATACTTTTAGGATTCAAGAGTGTCCTTGCAACTCTGGCAATAATTCAAAGGGTCAAGTTAGGTCCGGACTGTGCTTTCTTTCTTTAAAAAAAAAAAAAAACTTACATTCTCTGGCAGCCCTAATGCACCATGAATATTAAATTAAAATCAATTGCACACTTACTTATCCCTCTCTAGGGATAAAAAGCATAAACTAACTTCAAATTAATTTCCACTTTAAAAACATGACTTCATTTCAAAAGCTTATGGTACTTTCTGAGAAAGTTTGATATCCTCATGCCTGTTCATTAGAAGTCTTAGGCAACTACATAGGCAGAAATAGGAAAAAACGGATAAATATGTAATAAAAAATGTATGTTATAAGACATGAAATCCACTCAGAATTTTACCTGTGTACTGTACCATCTTTGGAGCTGTGTGTTAGATGGGAGTTGAATGTTCCATAAATTCCCGCTGTTAAAGAAAGCATGCTTTAAACCAGAGATGATCTTGTTACTCTCTTCTTCATTAATGATAATTTCAGGGGCTGAGTACTAAAATGAGGGTATACTTGTGAAGGGTATACACTTCATACACACATACACTTCTGGTTGCAAAAGAACCAGATATTTGGGCAAGAGCTTAAGGATTTTGCTAAAGCTGAGGGTAGTAAAGATCTAGATACAGAGTTGCTAAGTCACAGAAGATGAAGTCAAGGATACTTATGATTTGAGGGGAGTGGTACCTAAATTGATATGTACTATTGTGTGGAACATCATGGGAAGAGGGAGGTTGTGATTTATGCCTTAGGAAGAAGCCACCGGAATGTTCAGGACTTGCTATCAAGATCAAAGGTAATGAGACAGTGACAACTCACAAAACAATGTGGTTGACAATATAATTTTGTGGATCAAACAGATACATGAGATGTGGAAATAGGTTCAAGAGTGATTAGCAAATGGTTGATACTGAAGCTTATGGAAAAGCTGGAATTATTTAGGAAGAAAGTATGAAACCAAAGTTGCACGGCTGTATATTAATTCCAACATTTAAATAAAAGGTAAAAGAAAAGGATCTGGGTATGAAGTATAAGAAGAAATCAGAATTATAAAAGAGGATAAGACATTGATGGTACAGATACCAAGGAGAAGAGTGTTTCAACAACTAAAAAGGTAAACTGTGTTTTATCAGTGTCAAGAGATAAAAAAAAGATGAGAACAGACAAGGTTCTCTGAAGCTTAACATCCGGTATAGAATAGAGGTTGTTGGTAATCTCTAAAACTGTTCATCTTCTCTCATGGAAAGAGGAAGCTAGATAGAGTAAATTGACAAAAATGCATGGGAGGAGAGGAAACGATTACAGGCTGCTCATTCAAGTTGCTTTTTCAGGAAGTTCATCTGAATCTGAAGTGGAAATGTTAAACAGTAGTTGGAATGGGACTGCAGGAGTCAGTGGATGTTTTGATTGGGAGATGGGAGATGATATGGATTTCAGAATGTTTTAACAGGAAGATGAACACAGGTGGGCCAAATTTGAGGAGACCTCCATACTCCTTTTGGCTACATGGAAGGAAAATATGAACAGAGATACTGAAGGGAAATCATCAGGAATTGAGAATTTTCTTGTCTCTGAAATGTAGTTTGTGGAAGAGGGATGGGATTCTATTAAGTACATAAACCTGGCTTAGATCTGGCATTTGATCTGATGAGAGTGATGCTCTGAACTTAATCCTTGGCCTTAATCAGAGACTTAAATCACTTGACAGTTATTTGCAGAGAGTGGCTTAGTGCCAAGGGGAACCACACACAGCTTAGCACAGTCATTTCTTCCCTTTCCGACCCATCTCTAGGCAACGTGAAGATCATTGAGGCATTCTAAATTGAGTCAAGTGTAATAAAGATAAAGAGAAAAATGCACCCTTGCTTAATACAGTGAAGTCAGTCTATGACTTCACCCTTCAGATCTCCTGTGATGGAAACGTCCCACTAGGGATAATAAGACACGAAGGAACTGACTCAAAGTCTTGTGGTCACCAAGCAGCAGAAAAGGATTATCATTCTTTTCCTTTAGGAGAGTAATGACAAATGTAAGTCAACTTAAATGACTTTTTTCCCAAACTGTAGGAAATTACCTAATACTTGATACTCTGAAAATTAAAGGTTATTGTCGTAGATTTACTTAAGACATTTTGTGGAAAAATATTTTAAGTTTGCCTCCATGCAGAGGAGTGCTCATATGTAGAACCTCTTTGTTGCATGTTCCCTTTTTACAAAATAATACATTCAGTTGAGAATGTTTAAATATCAAAGCACTAACAAAAATAAATGAATGATAGATGAGTGATGTATAGATCATGTTGCTATATTAGTATGAATAAGTTTGTTCATAAACAACCTTATACCCATAATTATGAAACAGGAACCAAATCTTTGCTTTTCCTTAAAAGATCAGTCACATTCATTGTAAATGACTGAAGTACCCAAGACAAAGATTTAAGTAGATATGTTATACATAGAATATGACTGTGTTGCAAGGCATCTGATAAATGAGTGGCTAATATTGAATGGCTGAATAATGAACAAATGGAAAATGGTACAGTGTTCCCATAAGTACCATTACTAATAGCATCTCTGTAAAGAATGCATTGTCAGTGAGAAATGATTAGTTTCATCCGTGCTGGCTCATGATTTCATCATACTTCTATTATCTATGCAGTTCATGTAGCATTTAAGGACAAAAGCAAGTTACTCTGTTTACAACTGAAATCCAATTAATAAAAGTCTTTCAAATGGGCAAAAGAAGCTTTGTAACTGAGTCCACCATTTTTTACTATATACGTCAAGAATGCATGATTCATAGCAGCTCTATATCTGTGACACACTATTAAAAGTTCATTTAATTATCAGTATCATAACCTTTTCTATTAAGAAAATTATATTTTGCAGTGATAGATTTTTTCGAATAAAGTATTCACTGTCATCCAATCCATTTGCAAACTGGAACATTGGCTCCATTAAATTAATAGGGCTTGCTATTGGTAAGTTAAATAAAATGCGTTTTTCCAGGGCTCTCCCAAATTTTCCATATGATTCATTTGAAATCCTGTGCTAGTGATAGAATACATTGTATATGTAATGGATATTTTGTGGCTTCTCATTTATTTCCTCTTTTAAATTCTGGAGTGCTAATAAATTTAATGACTTCCCACTTTTTCCTGTGCTTTGATTTATTTTTTTCTCTTTATTATAAATACTTGACAGAAGGTACAATAATCAGTGCTTGTAAATTAGTAACTAGACACATAGACTAAATACATCTATTATTTTTTGTTAATGTTGATATTTTCAGTTTGTCAAGATGTATTAAAAACATTATGACATTATGTGAACACTGAAATAACATATTTTAACAAATACACTTGGTTTTGTCTTCCATCTAAGACTGAAATCCATTATTAAGACTGATGTTCATTTCTCTTGTAGTTGTAATTGAATTCTTCATTAGATTAGATAGAAACTATTTATATAAAGAAATCAGAATTCCTCCAACCAAAAGATTTCTTTTCATAGTTACACTGGTAGGCATTCTCGAATAGTATATTTTCCTTTGCCATTATTTCTATTTGTAAATAAGAAAATATCGTGCCCCTGAACTAATATAAATAACATAACAAAATGAACTCATAAGAAATCTTCCTTTGCTAACAGCTTTTCAGAAAGTATTTTTTCTTTACTTCTTTTCTGTCTTTGCTATTATCTAGTACCTAGTAACCTGGCACAGGACTCTATTACCAAGGAGTGATTTTTATAATAATCCTTAGAGTTCATATCAGATTTTCATTTATGAAGTACCAGGACACCATGTATTCTAATTATATTCTATCACCCTCAGTAAAACTTTCTATATATTTTCCAGGGACATTTTGGTATTCTTCTCTTGTGGAGAAAGATTTGACAGAATGAAAATCAGATAGCAGCACTATAAGATAAATTTTACCTTCCTTTCTGAGGCACTTAAAAATCTAGACTGTACCAAGACATTTTTAAAAAGACATACCTCTCATTTTATAGCAGAATAATATACTTTTTATTTAAAATTTTATTATATATACTTGCACATACACAGAATAGTAGAGAGAATAGGACAACAAAAACCTGTGTGTATCACTTTTAAAGGTTATTAACTTTCTGATGCAAAAGAGATTTTCTAGGAATTCTTTCCTCAACTAATAGAGCACATTATAAGAGAGCCTGACATATTGAAATTATATTACAACTAACACTAGTGTAATCACAACTCTATGCAACAGCAAATTCTTTCTGTGGAATAGTTATAAAAAATAGATTGGACATTGCTCCTACTTTCCGGAATCTTACCTATTACTAACATCCTTGTTGAAGCAGGAAATGTACCAATATTCTCTATATATTTATCCAAGTTTGGGTTAATATATAAAAATAGAAGCACATATTAGTTAAGATATTTGCATTTCAATTTTTATGAAAAAATCTGTATTCTAATTTAGACATCTCTGTTACATTATTCTCATATAAATTCATATAAATATGAATGGAAATTCATATAAATGTGTGAACAATACTAGCTTGCTTTTGGCCAAAGGGACCCAGTCAAGTCAGTATTGCACAGGGTGACACTTCATTAACATAACAGATCTGTATTTAAATTATTAGAGAATTACACTATACAATACAGCTATTAAAAAGAAACAACTGTATTATTTATAGCCCTTTCATGTATTTGGGTATAAACCTGAGTGTTTTCTTTATGCAAGAATATGACATGCATATGTATTCACATATAAAATGTATACAAATATGATGAGAAAGTAAAACTGATCATAAATTTTAGCAAATAAATTGGTGCCTGGCTCATGCTCCCTCAAGAATATTGTAGAACATAAGTAAAATAAGCAATGCAAAACAAAGAGTTGAAGGTGCCTCTCTGATGCTAAGAATGACATCATTATATGTAGTGAAGTATAAGACAACCATATATAGAAGACAAAAAGCATTCAATAATGGGAAAGAGAATGTAAGGAGGCTGGGAATCTAATTACCTAGCAGGTTGTGAATGATTGTAGGCAGAAACCACTAGACATTAAGTGGTAAATATTCATGTTTTAACACTGGAACATTTTGAAGCTTTGAAATCCTATCCTATTGATCAAAAGTAAATAAAAATAAACAATAGTATTGTGGGTAATTTTTCTTATGGTCTATATATCTGAGCATAGTTATGTTGAGCTTGTTCAGAATAAAACAGTGACATAGAAGGGCTCAGTTTTTATTTGGTCAATATTTATTTATTAGAATCAATTTTCTAATTAAAAATGTATCCTTTTCATAGTGACTATTCAGTTGTTACAGATTTTTGGACATTTGATAATGAATTCTGAAAAATGACTAGTTTACTTCACAATAATAAAAGAAAGAAATTTATTGGTTTGATATTTTATCATCTGAAGAAAAATGCTTGAGTTCAGTATAGTGTCAAACATACAAATAATTGTTGAACTGAAATATTTAGTATGAAATCATGACTGAGTCATGGTGAAATTTAACTCCCAGAAGGTATTAGTATCCATTACTCTGAGGAAGAGTCTTTATATTTAAAGCAAATACAAATATGAGTTTGTTTACTCAGCAGAGTATACAGCATTAACCACCATTCTGCTTCAACATTCTTATTCATATTAAACCTTCAATTATTGTGGAGAGCCGTTTTTTGATTAATGTTGCTGTTGTTGTTTGATAGCTTTGCCTCAAGGTCTGAACCATTTTGGTGGAATGTAATGCAGTTTAAGCTTGTTAGATTGATCAATTCCTGTATCAGATAGTCATAAACATTTATAAACATCTTTTTGTATAAAAGTTACATAATAATACATTTAGAGGCTTTTTAGTGTAACTTGTACTAATCACAAAGCCGTTTTGAAACTGCTTTATTTTATAAACATATTTGAATATGTAAAATGATTCTGCAATATATAGCCTATTGAAAAAAATTACATGGTGAATGGATTAGTGGATTATTGAATTTCATGTAAAGCATTTTATAATTTTTATAGATTAAAAAAAGCATTGCACTGTAAACATTCTCAGATAATGTGGTGCAATGTAACATACAAGTTTTAAAGAATAATTATACATATGTTATATATAGTTCATAATTTGTGGGTACAAGTATAAACACTAACAAAATTAAATGCAGATAACAAAAGGCATTTACCATTTATGACGCATTTAACAGTGAGAGCCTCTGTGAATGGGACGGGTCCTGTGTTTGGAGAGATACATTTTGGTATGTAAACTGCCAGATGTTGCAATGGATAATCTCCTTCAGTTCACTGCTTTGAGTCTACTGACACTAGGACACAAATCAAAATAAATACTTTTTATTAATATAATTGGTTAAGAATAAAACAGTAATCAAGTACAAGTGATTAGCTCCTCTAATCCTCCTCTAAGTAGAAACTTTCCAGACTACTGTTAGCTTGAGAAAAATCAAATACCATTGCTATTTTTTGTCTGTTGCCCATTGTTTAATAAGTTTTATATGCTAAATAATGAAAAAGATACTCTTGTGGACAATCCATATGACTTGGTAGAACTACATCATGTTTATTCTAAGTCCTACTGGTTATTTCCTCACATAGTAATAATTTTGGAAATATCAAGGGTGAGGAGCACAAAACTCAAAAGGAGTTAAATGGTGATTGTGACTTGGATCAACCAGAGCCCTTTGAGTTTTTGTTGATAATACACAAATTGATACTCTTCACAGAGGACATGTACATTGTGCAATGGGCAGTGACTGAGGAGAGACAGTGGTGGGGTCCTGTATATCATAAATATGACTTTCTGTTAAACTGCATAAAAATCTTGCCATGCAAATGTGACTTTTTACTCATATCTAATAATACAAAGTATAAGAAAGCAGTAAATATATCAATGTAATTTTCTTAATTCTTGTATTCTTTCAACAATGTATGGTTATCTACTTGAGATAATTCATGTGTAAAAAATTCAGTGATTAATTTTAAATAGACACAGCCTATAGTAAATGCAGATGCTATTGTATTACTCTTCATCCATGTTTGTATACTTAGATACATATTATTGAATTATGCATGTTTCTTTTAATACTTCTTAACACATATAATAGGTTAGCTACATGGCCCCAAAATTTGTAACCTTAAATGTTGACAATTGTCCAAAGCCATATTAAAAATCAACTCAAATTATTTTGAAGTATGTTATTATTTGTAAATACTTCTAAACAAAGTACAACATATTTCAACAAGAATGTTATACCTTAATTTTGGATCCTGAATGTGTTTACATAAATATGTATGATTTTGACAACATAATGTCTAATTCATAAAAGTCTTCTCATAAAAACAGCTTTATCTGAATCTAATCCTACATGGTATATATAGTATATACAATTGTATATACTATATATACTTTGTATATACTATATATACCATGTATAGATATACATGTATACTATCTATATGTATATATATATGTGTGTGTATGTGTGTGTATATACATATAACACATATGTGCATTATATTACTAATAAATATACATATATTTATGGACATAGAGTTTTATATACTTTTTCTGTATTTGTATGTATGTGTATTTAATTATGTATATGTACATTTATATATCTAAAGCCATATCTGTCTCTGTTCCCTTCCTAACCTACAGACTACTATATCCAATTGCTTACTTGATATCTCCACATGATTATCTAATCAACATGTAAGTAGGCAAGCTCAAAATTGAACTGTAGATTTTTCCCTTAAGCCTATTTTATCCATATTCTTATCTCATTAAATGACAAATCCATCTCCCCACTTACTACATCCAAGCATTTGAGATCTACCTCAAGCACTAGATTTCTCACTTGTACAGTCCAGTCTTTTAGCAGACCCTATTGGCTGTACATTTGAAACATTTCCAAAATTTTGCATTCCAGCATAGTAGATCTCTTTACCATCATGAACATGATATGTACCATCTCTCATCCAGATTATTTTGATACCATCCTAACTCTATTCTCTGCTTCTGTCCTTGATTCTATAAAATTTATGCTTGATGCAGTAATGACAGTGAACCTTTAAAAAACAAGTCAGATTATCTCACTTCCTTTTCAAAATCCTCCATATTTTTCTGTCTTAAAGAGTCAATACTCTTCCAATGGCCTGTAAGGGCCAAGAAGATGAATCAATTACAAATTACTTCTCTGTGATCCCTTGAACTCTCCCAACATGCTTCTAGTTTGGAATCTTTGCATTTGGACCTTGTTGGTTACCTCTTTCTCTGAAATTGGATAAATTGTCATCATAACCATCTAAAAAAACCAAAACCAAAACAAACAAAACAAAACAAAACAACTTGGTACCCCTCACTTGTCCAAATAAGACCTCTCCATTTGCTGCAGATCCTGTCATATAAATTATCAGTATTTAAAATGCTGTGATTTAAGTTTTAATTTCAACGATATTTTATTTTGTTTCTTGCCAGTATTACTAGAATTTATATCCCTAGAAGACAAAGGTGCTTTGAGTGTTTGCATGTGTATGTTTTGCCATTGTGTCCCCCCAAAAAACATTCAATAATACTTGTTGAATTAATAAATTGTATACTGGAAAAGCTATTAAGAACAAAATGAAATCATTCATATCAAATTCAATGATATTCATACCAAACTCAAAGGAACATTTAAGTTTCAGAAAAAATGTACATGCAGCACTTCAAATTTTAATGTTTTCTTTTATAAAATGAAACTAATATTTTATTATGTTTAAATATATTACCATTTTCCTCCTCCATCTGAGTTAAATATATATTTATGTGTGTAATATACATACATTCACATAGTTAATGCTGTGTGTTGTAATGTATATTTTTCCACAGAATAAAACTGTCTGTCTTTTTATGTTTCTTGCCCGACTGAATGTCGAACAAATCATAGTAATGAATAAATAGATATCTTAAAAATAGAAAAGAACTATTGTGCATATTTAATTGAAATAAAAATAGGACAGTATTGTGTGTATAAATATAACACATTCCTTGAATTGATTACAGACAGTGTTGAAATATATTTGTTATAAAGTATGTATAAAGAATGTAAATATAATATTAATTTCACAATTACAATTTAAAATTTATTTTATGTAAATTATTTTTACCTTATTTTAAAGTAAGCATATTTTATAGGATAATCTAGATGCTATACATATTTAAACATGCCACAAATCTAGCACCATTACTATTTTATCATCTTGAGATGTTTATTTATACAAAGCAAAGTAAGCCAAGTCAATCCACAGACCATACACAAAGAAACAAAGAAAAGCAGTTAAAGATGGTGTTTGGCAATAATGTCATTTCTTCTATCATAAGGAAAATTTAATTGTAATATCTAAATCATCACTAAGCTCTGTGTTCTATGTTCACGTGAGAAGAAGCTACAGTGTCTATAGTAAATAGAGCAATACTACAGAGAACCTAGTTCTGTTAAATTGCTCTCAGCTTGTACTGAGTCAGGACAACAGGAACACTTCACACACCATTGGAAACCCAAGGAATCTATTTCCAGATCATTATCACAGACTCTAAAGAATTACTCACAGAATTGCTTCCTTAGCACTAGTGTTATCTTCTTCTGGAGTGCTTCACTACCAAGCTTATTACCAAACCTGCTCTACTTGATTAGCCACTCTTCTGTGTTGGTGTAACACTCTATGTAGTCTTCTGTAAGCACTTTCCAATATCTGGAAGTTAGGCATTGAACTATGGCCACACAAACTTTTCTCATTTAATGTATATGTTATGAATATATACACATTTAATTTTATGAACGTATTTTCAAAGGAACAAATTTTATTTATAAATTTCCAAATATCATCCTAAAACACCTTAAAAACATATTGAAATAATTTGCAGTGAATAATGTACTTATTTTTGTCATTCTCCATAGGTTCTAACTTTTGCTTTAGACTTGACACAAATATTGTTAATATATGAGAGGCATAATTTTAATTAATGACTATATACCTTGTACTCTATTTTTATATAATTGCTTGTGCACAATACAATATTAATAAATTTTCAGAGTTAGGAGATAGTGTACGGATGTAAAACTGAGTCCTTATTAATCCGTATATGTACCTCACTGACTATATACTTTGTATCATGCAATTTTGCATAAATGTTTTCTTTACCAAATTAAATATCATGACTCATTCAACTGTACAAACTTCATGGCCTATTGCAATGATACAGAGAGGACAATTATGTGAATTTAATTCATTCAAAATACTTTAGGTGGAGTTTTAGTTTTGGACATGCAGATGTGATTTTTTAAACAACACTACCACTTCTAAAAAATTTATAGTCTCCAGGAAAGAAAAAAGAAAAATAATTCAAATGGATTTTTGAAGGATAACTAAAGTATGGAGACACTGGAGGAGACCAATCCTTGTAAGGGAGCTCCCTAGTGGTTATGCACGTTACCACTGCTGTCTCCCCAAGAGCATTTCTGATGCTGTGAGATATAGGTCAGTTGGACTCTGAGTAGGAAGCTTAATGTCTTGAAGTATGGACAACAAGGGTGCAGAAGCAGGTATAAATTAGGAGGGGAAAATTAGAAAAGAGACAATGTTACAAAAAGGGAACCCCAACATCAGTAATAACATCTCTTCAAATCTTGTCTCCACATAGAGCCAACTCCAAAATGTCAAAGAAAAATGAGACCTCACTAGCTGAAAAGTTGAGAGTGGATTTGAGAATTTTTCCACTCCTAGGTAGAAATAATTTGCAATTTGAATTCCTAGAAATGTAACATTTGATAGTAGACACCAATGTTTTTCAATGAAATTCAAGTGTGACACTCTTAAAAATTAGTGACTTAGGGCCAGGGATTTAGCTCAGCATCACAAACACCTGCCTGGGAAGCCCAAGGTTGTGAGTTCCATCCTTGGTGCATGCATAGGCACATACACACACACACACACACACTTAGTGATTCAATTTCAAGACAGAAGATTTTCTCCTGAAATTAAAACCAAAACCAAAATCAATCAATTATAAAAGTAAATTCAATCACTAATGAACTCAGTCCTGGATAGGAAACCCATATTTGTTAAAGAAAGATAATAATAAAAAAACCCCAGTATTGTATCATATGTACTAACTAGCATACCACAAGAATATGATAGCACAGTATCTCATGCCAAGACCCAGAAAGGGTAACCCACAGTGAAAGGGAAAGTAGTCTGTAAAACTGGACCGAAAGAGTAACATGAGGGCTATGAATGACATGGCAGCAATAATGAATAAATGAATATATGGGTCATATCATGTAAGTAGAAACCACACAATGGAAAATAAACCAAAAATCAGAATTTCTGAAATAAAAAGTACAAAGATCAATTAAAAATTTTAATAATGCAAAACAATGGGCCAATGATTAATTTAAACAGTCTACGATGAAGAAATTTGGGAGACATGGGCAAAAATTTTCAAGAACAGTACTAGTGACCCAGAAGAAAATATCAAGAAGTATAAAGAATTTTACAATCCTAGTTATGCTCTTATCACCTTGTTTTGAAGGCCTATATTGTCAGTGTTTTCAGCTCTTTGCTGTTGTTATTCATTTATCTTTTCTAGTAATTTGTTTTGTTTTGTTTTCTCCTGTAATACAGAAAGGATAGGTATACATGTAAAGACTTGTATGTGTGTAGAACTTCTCCTAAACAGTTTATGAGAATCATAAACTGCATGCATGATGAAATGAACAGCCACTCTGAAGAAAAAGTGACATTATGGTATCCATTGCTGATTCTGTATCGCCATGCTGTTAATTCTAGGAATGCTATTATTCTTTGTTCAGAGTGATTTTAGTCTGTTTTGTATTGTTTAATTTCAACATATATGAGGATATGGATAGCTACTTTGAAGAGAACAAGAGACATAATGTAGCCTTTGTTGGTTTTCCTATTGTCTGGTTTTGAAGGCCTATAATGCCTTTATCATCCTGCTCTGATAAGTTTAATACTATTTTGTTTTGTATGAATTCATTGTGTGTGAAGATATGGACAACTATTTAGAAGAAAACAAGAGACATTATGGTAGCCAGTGATGATCTACTTTTGTCTTGCTTTGAAATCTGTATCACTTACATTTGTTTTCCTCTGATTTGCTTTGTTCTGTTTAGTTTTATCCTCTTTAAAATAAAAATGTAAAAAAAGAAGTATAAAGTACATGTAATTGGAGTTTCAAAAAGATAGAGAGAAGAGGATAAGGCAGATAAATTTTTTGGAGAAATAATCATTGGAAATTTCCAAATTTTGATTTAAAAAACCCCCATCAAATTATAGAACTGAACATAATTGCAAGGAGTAAGTAAGATAAATGTGAAGGAAAAATATCTGGGCTGTAAATTTCCATATTCATCAAAAATAATCTTCAAAACTAGAACCCAGCATTGCTCTAGTTATTTTAGGTCTCTTCCAGTTCCACATGAATTTTAGGACTTTTTTCTGTAGTTTAGTATTGATTAGGTTTGTTTTCTATAGTTCTAGTTCTCTAGTCTAGTGATTCTAAAGCACCAATAGAATTCTACTACCGTATTTTGATTGAAATTGGGATTGCATGAAACTTATGTATTAATTTTGGGAGTATGCCATTTTTACTATGTTGGTTTGGCCTATCCCACATCAAGGGATATTAATTTTCTGATATCTTTTTCAATTTCCTTTTTCATGATAAAGGTAATCATTCTGTACTGCAAAAGTGCTAATAAAAAGTGAAAACTCAAATTTAATGACTTCTTCAGTGAAATATGAAATAAAAGAACTTTTCTTTAGCAGATATACAGTAATAAGTAATACTAAAAAAGCCCTTTAAGGTAAAAAAATGACAATACATAAAATATTAGTTTTGCCAAACAGTATGCAGCCACCATATATGAATAACTTGTAATCAAGTGTGAGAAGCTTTCATTTGCTAACCTTTCTTACCTTTAAAAGAAAACTAACATCAAAAAATTATAACCATTGTTATGATTTATATCTAGATGTGTCCCCAAAACCTCATTACTTGTAGACAGAGCTTTTTGGAGGTGATCAAATCATGGTTATGATACTGGTAGATGTATTAGTTCACTGGTGAGTTTATACCTAAATTTGATGCAGTAGAGTTAAGCCTGATCTTAGAAGGTTGGGTTCCTGGGACTGTGGACTGAAAAGGTGTTTTCTTTCTCCCTTCTCCCTTGTTCACTTTCTGCTTCCCACCTTCATGCCTTCTGCTGTTCTTCCTCTGCTGTGTCCTTTTGCTATGCTACCCCACATTGGAGGCAGTAGACTGTGAACTGAAACTTTAACAAACTGAACCAAAATAAATATTTCCTTCTTAGAGATGCAGATATTGAGTAATATGTTTCATCAGCAAGAAAAATTAAAACAAATTTTAGTACTGGAGAAGTGGATTATTTTTGTGACTATCTGACCATATGGTCAGAAACCTTTAAGATTTGCAGGAGGAGTTGTGAATTTTAGCCATGCTGACTGGAGAAGCAGCCTTAGAATGCTGTAAGTTAAACCTGACAGAAGATTTTAGCTGAAGCTCTGAAAGACCAGAGCATTGACAGTAATAGAGCCAGTTAAGAACAGACTCAAATCTGGCATGGCGGCACATGTGCGTAATCCCAGTACTTGGCAGGGGAAGGCAGGAGGATTGCTGTGAGTATGGGCTGTGTAACTGACTTCAGGACCAGTAGGCACTATGTCTTAGTTACTTTTTGCTCATCACTGAGACAAAATACCTGATGCCCAAAGTTGGGAAAGGAAAGGTTTATTTTTTACAGTTTTTGGAGGTTTTAGTCCATACTCAGTTGGCTCCAAGGCAGTGTGGCATGGCGGGGCCGCAGCTCATGGCAGCTGCAAACAGCAAGGTGGAAACCGGCAAGAGAGAGACACACCTTCTTCCTGCCATTACATCACATCTTGGCTCCACCCCTAGGTGGGTGTAGCACTGACACCATCAATCCAAGCACTAGACAATGAACCAATCACAAATGTACAATGCGAATACATGAGGCCTGGGGGCCACTGACATAAACCATGACATTCCACCCCTGGCCCCCAGAGACTCATGTATTGCCTTTATATAAAAGACATTTAGTCCATCTCCAAGAGTTGCCAAAGTCCTAACATTTTCAGCATTGCTGAAAAGTCCAAGTCCCAAGTCTCTTCCAATATCTATGGCAAACTCTTAACTGTAACCCCCTGTACAAGTGAAACAAGGTTAAACATTTTTGAAATGTAAAGGCACAAAATAAACATTACCATTCCAAAAGTTACAAACGGGGGAATATAAAGCATTGGAAACAAGGCAGGTCCAACATCCATCAGGGCGAACATCAAGTCCTAGAGTTCCGTGCTCAGCATTTGAAGCAATATGGTTGCAAGCTCTAAAAGGCTTGGGTGATTCCACCCCCAGGACACTTCCAAGGATTTCAGCTGCCACAGCTTTTCTCTTAAACCCTGTCTGCTCACTCTTTGCAGCTTTCCTTGGATGATCCATGTTCTTGGCTTTTCCAAACTTCTGGGGTCTCCACTACACCTTTGGCTTCACACTTACATCTTTACATATTGCCCTCTCAGGGGCACACTGCTTGGCCTCCCAGGCCCTTTGCAATCGAGGTGGAAACCTTCTTACTCTCAGAATTTGTGCATTTTCTTGCACCTAAAATCAGCACCATGTGGATGCCACCAAGGCCTGCTGCCACCTGGAGGAGTAGCCAGGCTTTTCTCTCTCTTGGCTGTAGGGTCGATTGCCTAGATTGCTGGGCTCTGTGAACCCAACTGTGAAGAAAAGCTTTTCTATGTTGCCGCCATTCTGGAACCTCATGTGGCTGCCGCCATTCTGGAACCTCATGTGGCCTCCCATGCCATTCTGGAGCATGCTACTCTGAAGCTTTCTCATCTGAGAAAATTCTTTCACTTTTGCAGTTTTGGGTCTGCAAAGGGTGGTTACCCGCTGTTTCCTGGGATGTCCTCTGGCCATCTTTCTTATCTCTCTGTTTCTTCTCAACAATTAAAGTCTCAGCTTTATCTTTATAATTCACAGCTCTACTAGAGTTTTCCTTCTGGCCAAACTCACAGTGTTTTAAATTATCCATCTGGGCTCTTTGCTCCTGATTTGCAACATAGATCTGGCTAAAAGCCCCCAACAATAGCCATGCCACAGCTTCAACATTTGACTGCCTTGAAATTTCCTTTGCCAGATTAATCAGTCCATTACCCTTAATCTCAGTCTCAGGCAAAGTCTCTGGGCATGAGCAAAATGCAGACATACTGTCTGCCAAGCCATAACACACATCAAAGGGAGTCCAACAGCCACTAGAATCCACCTTCCCAGCAGAAACCTCGCAAGCCTGGTCTTTAATATCAGGCTTTCTATCAGCCTTCTGGTTTCCTGAGCTCTGACCAGAATCTCCTCTACAGAACACCCTAAGTTGCTCCAGCTCTGTGCATCCAGGCAACATGTCCAAACCTTTCCAAACTCTGCCCACAGCCATTTCCAAAGCCTCTCGAAAAACATGGTCCAGTATAGTCACAGCAATGACCCCACTCCTCAGTACCAAATTCTGTTAGTTACTTTTCACTCATCACAGACAAAATACCTGATGCCCAAAGTTGGGAAAGGAAAGGTTTATTTTTTACAGTTTTTGGAGGTTTTAGTCCATACTCAGTTGGCTCCAAGGCAGGGTGGCATGGCGGGGCTGCAGTACATGGCAACTGCAAACAGCAAGGTGGAAACTGGCAAGAGAGAGACACACCTTCTTCCTGCTATTACATCACATCCTGTCTCCACCCCCTATGAGGGTGTAGCACTGATACCATCAATCCAAGCACTAGACAATGAACCAGTCACAAATGTACAATGCAAATACATGAGGCCTGGGGGCCACCGACATAAACCATGACACTATATAGCCATATAGCAAGATCCTGTCTAAAAAACAAAACAAAACAAAACAAAACAAACACAAACAAAAAACTAAAACAAACCAAAACCAAGACAAACAAACACACAAACAAACTAAAAGCAAAACCAGACTCAAGAGGTTTCAGTAGGGAAGAAGGATTCAATTTGAATACTGAACTCCAGGCCAAGTGTGTTATGCTCTGGTAGAAAATTTGTCTGCATTTGGCTCCTGTCGAGACTTTACTGAAGACAGATATTAATAGTGATGGATTAATTAACCTAGCCTTGGAAATTTCATCTCAGTCCAACCTTCAAGCAGTGTCACTGGTGCCACTGGGGACGTTTAGTCAGCTCTACCTTGAGAAACAAGAGCAAAAGTTACAGCTGAATATTTAAAAATTTTTGAGTTTGGTCAGAAAGGAAGTTTAAGTAAAGTTGAGAACCCAAAATTTAGATTTAAGAAGATCTTGGTTGATAAAAAGATTGACATTAAAGAGAAGTATAGTACTTCCCCACAGGGCAATAGGACAATGCTGAAGGGTTTTGAGGAAGCATCAAGGTCTCATTCCTCACAGGGCTAAAATTTCAAAATTGAAAGGATTTGCTTTGGGAAGAAAGCCTCAGGGCACTCTGTTAGAGAAGGATGCCTAGAGAATTTACTGTACCCAATCGTCTCGGTACTTGAAAGTCTCTGTAACCAGTAGCAAGATGCAAAGCTATGGTTTACTTCTCCTGCAGGCAGCATACTTTGGTGTCACCTACATGGTGCTGGTTTTAGGGGCATGTAGAATGCAGGAGTTGTGGGGTCAGGAGACAAGAGAAGGCTTGGTAGGCCAGGCAATATGCCCCTGAGATGACTGGTTGTGAAGCTGTAACTGTGAAACTGGTATGCACTGGAGACTCAGGAAAGTGGGAAAGCCAGGAAGGTGGAAAGGCTGAGGGAAGCCACAAGAAGTAAACAAAGCCAGCCCCAAAGAGAAGCTATGAAGGCTGCAGCTTCCCACAGTGCCTTAAGGGAAGGGCTGCCCAAGCCCTTTGGAGTTCACATCTTGCCTCACACTGTCCAGAGTGCTGCACATGGAACTATAGGGTTTCATGCTTGCCATGTTGGGTTTTGCTCTTGCTTTCACTCTATTTCTCTCTATTCCCTTATTTTTCCATTTTGAAATGAGAATGTTTACCTTGTGCCCTCTTATGTCACCAATACTTAATGTTCTTTTGATTTTTACAGGCACTCAGAAGAGATTTTTAGCTCATAGCTTTGCAGATTCCAAGTCCACAGAACAGGCTCTATGGGAAGGACCACCCTTACCTGTAGCTCCCATGCTCCCCAAAGCATGGGAGCTATCGTAAGAGCAGAGAGAAAACAGATGGGTCAGGCTTACACTCCCTATCATCCCCCTCCTTTGAGGCCTAACAGGTTACTCTAGGAACACTTTCTTACCCTCAGTGATGTAAAAAACTGCTAGGCCCCTCTTAGAAATTCTACCATCTCGCAATAGCACCGATCTGTGTACCAAACCTTCTATCGTGATTGATCGTTGGAGGACACCTATTCCATATCCACACCATAGCACAAACATCACTAAATAACAAAAATTGTCTACTTGAGATTCCAAGTTGATGGGAATAGAGCATAGGGTAACTTCTGTGAGTGATGGAAGTACAGTATGGATTTTGATTGGAGTGTTCATAACAGGGTATACATGAATCAGAGACACATAGTTAAGAGCCACATATTTGGGCTAGAGATTTAGCTCAGTAGCGTAAGTGCCTGCCTGGCAAGTGTAAGGTTGTGAGTTTGATCCCCGGTACCACAATAAATAAATAATAAATAAAATAAATAAAATAAAATAAATTTTTAAAAAAGCCACACATTTGAGTTTCATCAATTTTTCTCAAAGGAAAAAAAAAAGCAAAACTGAAAAATGTATCAATTTATAAGCTACAGGAAGAAGCCATGCTGGGCCTGCAAAGAGCTTGCAGTTCATCTTTCTGATAAGCGGCACAAACCATGGAGGGCCCAGGAATAGAGAAGCCAGATCAAACTCCCCATGAGGTGGCAGAAGTCATGCTGTCTGGGAAGAGCGCCTCAAGAAGCCGCTTCACCTTTCTGGGAAGTAATGCAAACCATGTGGGGTCCAGAAAGACAGAAAACAGTTTGCGCCTCGTGTGAATTGGCAGAAGCCATGCTGGGTCTGACATTAAGGAGCCAATTTTCCCTTCCAGTAAGCTGTGCAAACCATGTAGGGCCCAGAAAGAGAGAAACCAGAATGCCCTCTCCATGAGCCAATAGGCATGTGGGCAGAGATTCAAGAACTCATCCCCCCACCATAAGCAACCAGCTGGTTCGGAAGAAAGGCTAAGTTGATAGCAATGGCGGTACAAAAACAACTAAATGCTTGTATTGTTTGACTTTGCAGGCCTAAGGCTGGTAGTTTTGTTTAGTTGGGTTTTAATTTTAAAAACTAACAAGACACACAAAAGCAAAAGTGTATTGGAAGGCAAGAAACATGAAGGATAAGATTTCCAGTGTCATTAGTTTATAAGTGTAAAATTCCTTTCAATGAATAAACTGATATTAGACTTTTAAAAAATAAAAGCAATAGGAATTTATTTTATCCCTGGGATTCCAAGCACATATTGTTTGGCAAAATTGCTTTTAATCACATAGTAAATATTTTGGTTCAAATATAATGCTAACTTTATTTTACATACTATCTTAAGACAAGATGATGAGTTGTCCTTTTGCAAGTGGCCTAAATTACAGTTTTTGGGTTATTTTTAAGGAAAAAATACTATTAATGATTTTATTTTCTCAGTTCTTAATAACATAAACTGAATCTTTAGGACTGGTATATTCCATTTACATGTTAATCCTTGGCACTGAATTGATTTTTCTGTGTGTGTGTGTGTGAGTGAGTGTGTGTGTGTGTGTGTGTGTGTGTGTGTTTCAATACATACACACTGTTAAGCTTTCAGAGGAGTCTTCTAACTATATTGGGTTCATTCTCAAGTGGGTATTTCATAATTGTAAATCTATACAATAGCTTTAAAAAAAACTTTCAATTTTAAATTGATGAGTAAATTGTAACTTGCTATGAACTTCATAGAATTTGATACCTATAATGAGTTATAAACATGGCTCATAATTTAAAACTATAACAATTATGTACTATGAAAATAATTACTATTATAACACAGACTTAAGAAATTATTTAAATTAAATGATATTGATAATGATTATATAAAATTTCTAAAGTATCTGTGAATGAAAGAAAAGAAAAGGAGAATATGGACATGGACTTAAGTTAATTCATTGTACTAAAGACTTCTAAAGCTCTAGAATACTGACTGCGAAATGAAATAAGTGATGATGCCATAATACATTTGTGAGGCTCATGGGTTTTGAAAAAGATAACAGAAAATTCACTTTTTTTTTCCAATTTTATTTCACTGTTCTTTTTACCAATCATCCACTTTGAAAAACTGTAGGTCACATGCAAAACTGCGAACACATGCAAACATTTGTTTGTCCCTTCACTTTAACTTTGTATTGATGATTAATCTGAAGTTCTAGTTCTAAAATAAACATTGGGAAAGAAGTCGGTTTGCCAGCAGTGGCGTGTGGGCCTGACTTGGTCTCCACACAAGTGGCTCAGTGTATACATTTGCTGTTCTGCTGTATGATTGCATGTAGTTATACACTATAAAAAGAAAAGCAACCTACTGTTTAAAATGCATTTAGAGGTATGAAGGTCACAATTGAAGTGTGAATTTATTTTAGTTGGTTTGCGTTTCAATTGTAAATGCTTTTACTTTAGTGTATAAAATCTCTCTCCCTTGCTGTTTTGAAAATTGCACCTGTACAGAGAAAGGTCTCATTTAATTCAGTACTACTTTACTTATATATAGTCTTTCTTTAAAATCATGTTCAAAAGGGCTGAGTTAAATAAAACTACTTCAAAGTAGAAATTAAAAGTAAAATCAGGGGGGAAAAAGTGAATATCCAACCAAATGGTGAAACAAGAAGATGGATAATTCTAATATTATCATCCACATATCCAGCCTTCAGAGAAATCTTCTTTATTGTTATCCTAGTAGAAGAAAGTCATAGCAGAAGAAATACTTGTAGTATCAATATAGAATTTTTACTTCTGTTCTTTTCTGGACCCTCATTGAGAGTTTCAAACATAGTGAGTAAAGTACGAAACGCCAAGTGAAATTTAGATTTTCAGTACACAATGGATTTGTTTTGTATATCTCATGCAATGAAGAAAAATTCATTGAACTGAACTGAGTATGCTGTATTTTGCTGCCATCTTGCTTTTCTTACATTCAAATAGCCAGGAAGAATCAAAGTGGTGGTATTCTTAACAACCAAAAGCTAAAAGAGAACCAAATAAAACTTTACTCAACACACAGATCTTCAAACATAGCTCATGTTTGTAGGCATGACTTGGCAGTGGAGCAAGTCTATATGTTAGAGATTAATGATAGGATTTAGGCTGTACAACTTTTTATGTATGACCTGTTATTGGCAAGTACATTGCAGTGGTATTCAATGTCACTCAAGCTTGACTTAACCTTTATTACTCAATGATTTGCTTACCTTTTGAAGATGCTAAACTCCAAACCAAACCACACTCTCTGGTTCCATCTATAATATAACTAAGGTACAAAACCCACATGTAACTATAAAACACCATTTGTTTGTCCTTTCATGAAATACAACTAAATCATTAACAACAATATTGTACTTTTTCAAAAATAAAATTTCCTTTTCAAATTTTTCTAAAACTAAAATATGTATTGATGCTAATATATTTCACTGTAGTAAAAATATCCTATTACTTCTCTAATCACTCAGATGAAAATTGATGATAAGGTATCATGGTTTTCAGGCGGATGAAACTTTTCAGTTTTCATAGCGGGTGATGATTAATGCAATAGAGAGTGTATTTCCCTTAACAAGAAGGCTTATCATCCAAGACAGATTTATCCATCTTTTTAGGGGATTAATGATTCTATGAATATATCAGGAACTCAAAATGCACACCTTTTTTAAAGAATATTTTGTCTATTTTGATAAATATTACTTAATTCTATTTAGCCCATACTTTATTTATCTTACAAAAGGATTTAATCAGATATATTGCAACATTTGAACTTGAATTTATTTACCAATAGAGGATCAAAACAATATATATGATAATGACATGTAAACTGGTGTATCCTAATGCCTAGTAGGGAAAAATGATAAACCCCATTGAATACAATGAATACAATGAGAACCTCTATAATTAAGAATAAGAGAATGAGTACAAGTGTAATCATCCTTAATATTGATGTCTGGCAAGCAAGCTTTTCTGAATTCATTAGTTTCACTGATATTCTGTAACAGGATGTGAATAATAGGATTAATATAGCTATGGGCAATCTTTGGTCAGCTGGCAATAGATCAATCACAAAACATAACATATTAAAAAGCTTATAGATTAGCAATTAGAGAGCTTTACAAACAAGCAGTAGTTACTCCAGCAGTTCTAAAATTTAATATACATAAAGTGTGAAGTCTTTTAGCTTTTACTACAGTAGACCATAAGGTATAATAAGAGATGATATTTAAGCTATGATCATAATTGACATAATCAAACTAAATCATCCCTGTAGAACCAACATCTAGATTTTAACATCAAGAGAGCATAGTGTTGGGTGAAAGAAGCCCTTGTGAAGTTTAATGAATAAGGTTTGGGTGTCAAAACTCTTAGACACATATCATAGGCAGTTATTCAGATACTGCATTTAGCTTTTATCTGCCAAGCATCTGTGAGATCATATGATATAGGTAAGTGAATTTTTCATTCTATGGGGAAAAATCAATACTGTCCATTATGACAAATGAGATCATGTTGGAATTTCAGCTTGCCATATACTTTAAGTGTGTAAATAATATATTGCTATCTGAGTTGCTGTCTGATTTATTGTTTTCCACTGAGACATTTCCAAGTGGTGGTATTATACTGCTTTTTATTATGTCTTTTATAAAAAAAAGTATATCATGTAAGAATCTGCTTATACTTAGGATTTAATCTCTCGAGATTTACAAGCTCATAACTAAGAATTTTGTAACAAAGAACTCAACAATAAGATGTTTCCTGGAGTTTTGAATATTTTCATAAAATGATATAAAATTACATGTATTTAAAAGTGTAGGGTATATACCACCATTTATTTGGTTTAAAATCCAATATGAAAGTTTTGTAACTGTGTCAGCTGAATCCTGTGAAACAAGGGCAGCATGGACCTCATATCTTTGGCATGTGAGCCCCATTGTTGATCAGGCAATTTGACCTGATGAACAGAAAGTTTGAGTGTTTAGTGTTTTGATTCAACTTTTTACAGTGATGTTTTACTGCTCTGTAAGTTTCTTCATGGTGTTTTGGGTGCTGTTCCTTGATTTCAGCTGTAATTAAGCCCACAAATTTCTGTGCACTGTTGACTCACATGTTCAGGTCCATGGCTATCGTACCTGATTTGCTACACACAGTTGGTAAAGGCATTCAGACTAAAGATCAAATACTTGTATAACACAGAAGCTCAAAGTCTTAGAATCCCATTTCAAGTTCTTTCAACCAATCAGTAAATATATAGTGAGTCAATATTTGTCAAAAATGGCATTTTTTTGCTTTATGATGATAACCCAAAACTTTTGTTAGGAAATTAGTTATCTGAAATTATCTGAGAACTGCATGCTTACTTTAAAAGAGTTATTTTCAAGCTTCTTTGGAACTTTGATATGAAGACTTTTACTAAACTGTTTGGCTTCCCAAAAAGAAAGTAGTATCACTGTGTCTTTGTTTGGTTCAAAAGTTTAGAACCCATTCATACATAATTTCTATTTCTACTCTCTACATTCTGTTAGAAATCTGCCAGTCACTTTTGTCTTTATAAACCTTAAATTGAGGGCTTTAAATTGTTCAGTACACGTACTTTATATATATACATCTGGCTGTCTCTGCCAACACAGGTTCTATATCCTTGGATTCAGCCAAGTGTGGGGTGAAAATAGTTGAAAAGCATTGTGTTGGTACAGAACATGTGAAAACAACCAGTCATTCTAGTCCTTCATTTTCTAAAAATGTTGGAAAGTGTCCTATGTTGATTCACTAAGTTCTTTACCTCTTGCAAGTGGTTGATTAGGTCATCTCATGAACATATTTTGTGTATCTCCCTGGCTTGCAGTTCTCTGTGTTATTGGAAATAGAGTTATTAATATTTTTGTTTCTAATCATATGAAAGAATTAATTCTAACAACCCCAAATCCAAAATGGATCACTACTACTTCTCTTTAAAAAATTCTTCCTCTATAAACACTTCCAGTATCAAAATCTTTTAGTCAGGTTTTTACAGATAGACCTGATAAAATACATTGATCTAGAAAAAAACAGAGTTTATTAAGGGAATTAGCTCACTTGATTATGAAGGCTGAAAAGTCCCATCATAGGTTATTTGCCAGATGGAGAACTAGAAAAGGTGGGAGCCTGGCTCAGTCTAAGTTTGAAAACTTCAGAAGCAATAAAGCTTATGGAGAAATTCTTAATCTAGGCCAAAAGCATGACAACCTGCTGATGGTTGGGCAGAGGAAGACATGGATGTGAGTCCTGGAGTCTAAGACCTAAATAACATAGGATTATTTATTTTTGTTTGTTTTTTATTTGAAGTATTGGGTATTGAATCTAGGGACTTGTACATAGTAGGTAAATGCTAAAGCACTGAGCTCCATCTCTCGCCCTTCTAAGTTTTTTATTTTCTCTTTATTTTTAAAGAAATACCCAACTTGGCTTTGAATTTATGATCCTCAGTGCCTCAGCCTCAAGAGTAGTTGGGATTACAAACATGCCCCATGGCACTACAAGAGAACCTGGATTTCTGAAGTTTAAAGGAGTTTTGGTTTTGGGAGAAAGAACTTGCCCTTCTTCTGCTGTTTTTGGTTCCTTCTCATTCACCAGCCAGTTGAATGATGCCTCTCCATGTTGAAAGCATAACATCTCCACTCAGTCCACTGATTCCATTCATCAAGTCCTGAAGGAGCACCCTCACAGACATAACCAGGAAGTATATTCATTCTAAGCAAAAGACAAATAACTCTGGGTTTCCTTCCCACACAAGCAAGATGGACTCAGTGCCTACTGGAACACTGGAATATATAATGCATTACTAGCTGAATATCTCTTAAGGCATACAAGTTAATGCCAAGATAAAACATTACAAGTAATGATATCAAATTTGCAGATAACTTTAGTTTTAATTAAAGTAATTATACTTGCTATACTTTAGTAATTTTAAGAAAATCAATTCTTTTTTATTAGTGCTTACAATTTCTCATTTTATCAATGATATATAATTTATCTGATTTAATTTTATAATATTGTATGTATCATTTTATTTTTGAGATATTAATTTGAACTCTATTAGAATAAATATATTTAAACTCAGATTATTTTCTTTGTATTAACTGCAATATAGGTTTTAATTTCTTTAATTTTTATTTTTAAGAGAATAAAAGAGTAGAACCAATCAAAACAAACCAGTGTAAGTGGCACAGGATTTCAAAACAATAGGAAATCAATAATGGTTATCATAATGCCTCTTGTTGTCTTCAAAATAGCTGCAGATACTTTCAGATATAGAAAAATTAAACAAAATTGAATGGAATAGAACCAATAAAAACAAAACAATGAATGTAATAAAGGACTTGAAAAGAATTGATAAGCGTAAATCCATAATGGCTACCATAATTTTTTTTTATCTTTGAAATAACTGCCCATGCCATTGGATATAATAAAATCAAACAACACAAAACAGAATAAAACCCAACCCAACAGAACAATGAAAACAATACAGGATTTCAAAATAAGATAATATAGAATTAACAATGGCTACCATCTTCAGAAGGAGATGCCCTACAGATGCTACTTTGCATATTGTTATCCTCTGAAGAGGTGATCAGACTACCAGCTTTAGACTTGCAAAGTCAGTAAAACACTAAGTATACAAGTATTAAATTATATTTTACATTAATAGCTATCATTGCAGTCTGTGTTTCTCCAGATCAGTAGGTCTCCTCCAGTGTGTGGGGGTTGTGTGTAGGGGGGTTGCTCTTCTTGTTTCCAAGCCCATCTACTGGAATGGGCTGCCATCCAGTTCTCCCCAAGTGGCCTATGTATGGTGTCAATTCACAAGAAAGGCTTGCTTCTTAGTGACTTCTTGTTCTCTTCCCCTGCAGTCTGCAAATGGTGCTGACTCACAGAAAAAGGTCTGGCTGACACCCCAGTGGCCCACACATGGCACTGATTTACTAGGTTTTAAATTTTAAAAATTCAAATTCTATGTGATTTTATTCTGTTTTGCATTGAAATAATTTTTTGAGGTGTTCTTTATGATATCTGTTCAGTAATTGACCTTTTGTTCATATTCTAGAATTGCTTGGATTATAACTCAGTGGCACAGTGTTTGCTTGGCAAGTATGAAGTTATAAGTTTGATTCCCAGTACCAAAAAAATCCCCCAAAGCAAAAATAAAAACAAAGCACACAAACAAACAAAAACCCAAGCATATTCTTGTGTTAATATCATGTTTTATTGTATTGTGATGGGACATTGTAGAATACACACTTGTATTTATTTCATTTAAAGATTTTCTATCATAAGGTAATATATTGTAAAGAAGATATAGTTAATTATTTTTGCCTTTTATATTTAAAATATCAGTTTTACTATCCACTTAGAAATGCTGTTAAGTTGGTTTTATCCTGAAACAGTGAGCATATTGCAAAAGAAATTGTAATATAGTGATTTAAAATTCACCACTTATGTAGCATGACTGGAATGTCAAAAAAATGTTTCTCAGAAGAGAAGTCTCATAATTAAATTGTACAGGATGACTTGATTTAGTCAGTAGCAGAGACAGGCAAAGTATGGCAATGGGAATGCATGTAGAAAGGCACCCTGTGCCAGGAGAACAAGGAGCTCCTCCCCTCTCTGGGGGGGTGGCTGTGAGTGTGGCAGACTTTTGGCAGCCCAAAGGAGAGAGACCCTGGCGCGTCAGGACCTGCACAGTGTGGTTGACTTGGGGTACCGGGAGAACAAGGAGCACCTTCCCTCTCTGGGGGGTGGCTGTGAGTGTGGCCGACTTTCAGTAGCCCAAAGGAGAGAGACCCTGGTGCGTCGGGACCTGCACCTTGCAGTTGATTCAGGGTACCAGGCGAACAAGGAACTCCTCCCCTCTTTGGGGGGTGGCTGTGATCCTGCTGGCATGTGGGCTGAGAATCAGACATCTCATGTCATCCTGTCCCCCATCCCGTGTCCCCCTCCCCTCTGCTTAGCTAGTGGGAGCCAGTGAACTACACATCTTTTGAAAAGATTGACTATGTTATTTAGTATGAGCTCCCCATATGCAAAGATATGGACAACCTTTTGGAAGAAAACAAGAGACAATATGACAGATAGTGAAGATCTCTGGTTGTCTAGCTTTGACATTTATGCTTTCTTATGTCCCATTCTGTTCTGATTTGTTGTGTTTAATTTTACTCCCTCTTAAAATAAAATTTAAAAAATTTAAAAAAAAAAGGCACCCTGGACAGATCTAGGAGAATCAGTGCCTAGCATAACCTCAGAGTTCTCCAATGAGTCACCAAATAAATTATGATGTTTTTCATTAGGTTAGAAAAATAGGTAGATTGGTAATAAGAAGATGCCAAGTCCAGTGTTTAGCATGTTACCATGCACACATACTGATGTTGATTCTTTTCAAAGCAGTTTCAGTGAAACATCCTTTATCCCCTACAAATGACAACAAGATATGAAGCAGTTAGAATTTTCATATTACAGAGGGAAAAAAGTAATGAAGTTAAATGGATAGTACAAGGTTACAAAACTTACATAGATCTTGGAATAAAATTCTGGTCTTTAATTGGTAACTTCTAAGTTTCTTTTTCCTGCTGTACTAGTAGAGACTAATACAGTAACTATCATTCCTTTGTGCATATAAATTTTATACAATATTTTAAAGTGAAAAAGTTGACATTCTTGACCTTTAATTTGACCATTTATTGACAAAAGTTGATTTCTTGACAAAATAATACTAATTATGAACTTTTCTATCACACATTTCTAATGTGTGAAAAACTCACATTTCAAACTCTAGGAGAGATTGAAAATTATAGCAAGAAAAAGTAAAGTTTTTATATCACGACACTAGTAATAGAGAAAAGTTATTTCTAAAGGCAAGGATTTAGCTGGTGAAATGAAAACCATTCCTTTCATTACAAATAGCTTAAATCTGTAGTCTCATAACTTCCCCCCCAGCCATGAACTTCAAAGCTCTTCCAGAGCAGTCCTGGAACAGGTTTCTTAAATTCCATTTGAGCTTGTTAATTGATCTTCTCCACTATGTACTATTCACGCTTTGGAAGCAAAATGAAATAGGAATCTGAGACTTAGCTGAATCAGATGTAAACAAATCTGTGAAACACAGTGAAATCTGCTGTTCATTTCAGCTTTTTTTTCTTACCAAGCCTGGAAAACTCTGTGAGCTCTTTTTTCTTAAAATTAATTTGAGTTGATCACATTCACACACTAACATTCTTACACTGAAAATATAACAACAACTTAATATGGAGGACAATAAAATAAGCAGTAGCACAACTCATGGAATTACTTAACTCCATCCTGTCTAGTCTACATATATACTATTTAAGAAGCCACATTATTGAAATAGAGTCAGATTGATTGCAGTATGTTGCATTCACTTTATTTTCTTCTATGAGGATCTATTCAAGAAGCCTGATTGCATGGAGGCAGAAAGTGGCACAAGGTAAAACTACTAACTAATTAAACATGAGGTGAGGTGTATCTTTCAAAATTGGCCACATTAATATTTCTTACTCACATATTTTCCCAAAAGCTTGTCAAGCTTAATAAATAATTGAAGTTGATTTCCCCTTCCTTAATCTTGGGTGAAACTTTGTAATTACTTTCATATATAGAATATTGTGCATGATAATACATAACTTTTAAAGGCTATTTCTTAAAAGAAGGATTAACTCTCTAGCATCATTTTCTTCTCGCTCTCTCTCTCCCTCTCTCTCTCTCTCCCTCTCTCTGTCTCTCTTCCTATTTCTCCATCTCTCAAAATACATCTGAGAAACTCTAATATTCTGTATAAGAAGCTGGAATTCCAGAAGGTGCTAAGTCGCATAGACCATAATTAGAGGATACATAGAGAAAAACAGAGAGGCTAGAATATCCCTAGTCTTAAAAATTCCCCAGATGTTTGAAGTTTTTTATCATCAATTGTCAAATATGGGAGTGAACAAGATTGATATTGCTCCATTCTACCCTTCAAGCTAAGACACTGAAGTGGGAAAGACAAGCTATTACCATAAACATCTGCTCAAACAGCAAGTTTGTGGTAACACAGTGTTATAACTCTTTCAAGTCAGTGTATTTAGATATGATTAACTCTACAAAGTTTAATTATAAGAAAAAAGTTATATATACTTAATACTGTTTAATATCAATACATTTCATTCTGTTATTTTACAAATAACTTTGATTTGTAATTTATTTAAGTACCTTTATTCTCTATCTTACTTTTTCTGCTCATTCTTAATTGCTGCATTCCTGCTAGTGGTACACAGGGAATGTGTAACTTAAATTGATTTTAGGTAATATCATTGTTATTTTAAAAGCAGATGATAGGGGAGACAAGGTAGGGAGAAAATTTGTCATTCTCAATTAAAGTAAGTTAAAGGTATGGTTTTATTGTGATTTTTCTATGGGGCTTAGTATTACCTAAGATAATTAATGTTCTTATGTATTATAACTTGAAATAACCAAGGCACTTCTACTACAAAGAAACTTCAGAAATTTTGCCCCAAATAGTAGACTAATACATATAAATAGTCAATCTCTCACTTAGATTACAGTCTGTCACTTTTCTTTCATTGAGTTGTAAATCTAATAAGATTGAAAATTTAACCATGTTCATTCATATTGCAGACATTTATTGTATCACAATTTTGGAAGCCATAAATTCAAAATCTAGGCATTGGCAGGGCTGACCCATCAGTTTTTCCTCTTGGTAGGATAAAATGCTTTACACATACACCTTATTTCATTTTCTATCTTTTCAGAGATTTCTGGTGTGTTACTTTTGGAGTCCTGTAATTCAATGTCTCTTGTACCTGCTGCTGATGGACTGAATGTTTGAGATTGCATTTTGCTTTTTCATTTTGCCATTTTCCTCTTTCAAGTTAGTGTTTGGTCCTTCAGACCCACTAGTATGAACTGTTGGTAGTGTGTATCTTGGTGTTCTACTGTAAGGTTGATGTTTGTCTGGTTGCTGGGTCCCACAATGAATGGGTGGGCTAGTCACATGATTTCCTGCTGCAGGGACTGTTGGGTGAGTCCTATGTTCTTCCTTGGATGGCAAGCCTAGTAGTATTGCTGTAGGTCAACTACTACTAGTACAACTACTAGTACTTTAACTTCAGGTTATTCCAGGTCATCAAATTTCCCTGTCTATAGTGTTTGTGTCAGCTGAGGCCCTACTGTGTCCCTATTGTGTGCCTGTGTGTCCCATAAGCCCTTTTGATTTTCTTCTAGGTACACTCCTTACTCTGCCTGATGTTTTCTGTGTGTAGGAAAGGGTCACTCTCACTCTTGTCAGACTTACCAAGGTCTTACAGTTAGTTGGAGGGAGCTTTACTACTGGCTCTATTTATCCACTGTACACCTCTATTTTAGGGGCATATTCACCACGCTGACTGGAGCCAGCTGAAATGGTCTGTTTCAGTGAGGCAGTCACTTAATCTCCCTTCAAGCTAGCACTGATAATCCACTGTAGTCCAAGGTTCCTCTGGGCACAGAGTTCCAAGTTTGCCCCGTGTGCTCTGGGATTCCACAGGAACACAGGCAGTCAGGGCCCAGGGGTGGGTTCCAGGCCCTGCTGGCTGCTTGGAGTTCACTGGGCATAGTCCAGTTAGGCCTGCTGGTCCCTCTTGTGCACCTTGGGGTGGTATCAGATGTAGGACATGGTCTTATACATACAACTCAAAGCAAGGGGTGTTCAACTTGGCTCATGGTTTCAGAGGTTTATTCAGTGGTGGGCTAGATACCAAGAAGAAAAATGGTAGAAGACAAAGAAAAGCAGTTCACTGCATAGTAATAAGGAAGCATAGTAAATTAAAAAGATTACCAGAGAATAAGGGACCAGGGACTCCACATAGTCCTAGGGCACACCCTCAAGACTCATCAAGACACAGCTAGAAATGTGCTTTATTAATATGCTAGCCATTTCTTAATTAAGTCAAATTTATCACTAATTTTAAACATCACATTTCAACTCTATCAGCTTCACACATTTACATACCTATGCAGTACTTACTCTAAATACAGAAAATAACAAGGTCATAATTCAGCTTAAAATGGTACAATTATTGTGCCTACAATGGAACAAGCAAAAGTGTCTTCCTTTATGGAACAATTCCACTACTATACAAAAGTTTTGAACCTCCTGTAAGACTTAAGGTAAACTCTTAGCTGTGACCCCTTATAGAATTCAAACTGTAAGTTACATTTTCCAATATAAAATGGTAGATGGGAAATACCCCCATTCCAAAATGGAAAAATGATATTATAGGAAGTAATAGGATCATATCAATGCCAATACCCAGAAAGCAAAAATTAAATCTTGTATCTTCATATCTGCCATCTGAGGCACATGGTTGTGATACATGAGGACTTGAGCAGACCCACCTCCATGACCATGCTAGATGCATGTCAAACTCACAATTTTGGAACCCAGAAAGCAAAAATTTAGGTACTGGCAGGGTCTAACAGTCGGCTTTTCCATTGCAATGACAAATGACCTCTCTCTCTTTGGCTACTACAATGCTTTTGGCTTTCCTTGATAGATATCTTATCTTCATGGCATTTGTGACTTCACAGGGTTTCTCTTGAACCTTTGACTCATTTCAACATGTTCATACATTGCCTTCTCAAGAGGACATTGTCTAGACTCCAAGAATTCCCTTTGCAATCTTGATGGAAGCCTCAATGATTCCCTAACTCTTATGTTCTGCAGGCCTGAACAACTAGAATCATGCAGACAGTAATAAGGTTTGTTACTAGTTGAGTCATAGCCAGGACACTTTTGGAAGTATGACAGGGGATCCAGGGGTTTTCTTCTCAAGTGAAATGTTTGTACTTTTGCACCCACAATGGACAGGGCCTTGCTGATTTCTGAGATGCCTTCAAGGCATCTTTCTCTTTGAAAGCTATACTTTTTATGAAAGTTTCTGGAAGAGATCTGCTGCAAGTCTTTCCACCAGCTGCTAGTAAATGCCTGCTATGACTAGACAGTTTTGAAGTGTAGGTCATTCCTGCTAGAGCAGTCTATATGTGAGTGTGTCTCCAATATCCCCCTTTTTATAAGGACATCAGTTAGATTTAGAGTGCACATTGTCACAGAATGACTTTATCTTAACATTATGAAAACATATCTATATATTTCACACCCTTTCTCATGAAGAAGTATCTTCTATTTGCCCATCCCTTGAGCTTAGGCTAACCTTCTGACTAGCTGACTTGATTTGGTAAGAATATCATGTCTAGATTGGAAAACATCTGCATCTTATTTTTCATTTTCTTTGCTGTCCTGACACTGCTGTGTGACACTGCTATGTGGCTGGGCTGCACTTCTCAAACATGAGAAATGATGTACTTGTAGATAAAGAAATCCAGTGCAGACTCAGCATGAACTGCCAGACACACTGAGGTCCTTTTAGACTTTCAGTCTGTTTGAACTCCTGTTGATTACAAATCATATATGTAACTCCACAGATCAACAGACAAACCATACAGGAAATGCCAGCATCACCCAAATTATTAAAGCACAGAATTCTGAGTAAAGAAAAAAATGGTTGTTACTTTAAGCCACTCACTTTGGGATGACTCATGCTATAGTGATCATTAATTGATACTCAAAAATATAAAAGTGGGAATGTACACATATATGCATTCCTTATGCACATATATATTTTTAAATGAAATGTTTCTGAAAGGATATGCAGCAAATGTGTAACAATGATTGTCTCGGGAAAAGAAAATATTTCTCAGGCATAGAAGGATGATCAATTTTGTTTTTTGTTTTACAGTATATTATCTCTATGTATTTTAAATGTTTTGCCATGAGCACATAGTACTCATTCAGAAATAGAATAAAAAAACCTCAGCACTATATAAGATATCAAGCAATGTACTTTATTGGCAGGTATTTCTTCTTGCTGGTCAATGTCACTTTTAAGGAGAAGAAACTGGCAGCAAGAATACTGGAAAGGGATTGGAACTGGATGGCTCTGCCTTGAAAGTACTAGGATTGTTTTCTGAAGTTTTAATTCTAAAATCTTAACAGAAAATAAATCAGTATTAAGGATTCCTAGCAATGACCCAAACAGTTTCTACAAACACTGGGTGATATTTTTAGGATGGCTGAAAATCAAAATGAGTAAAAAAAGTGGAAGCATCTTTTACATCCCTGAATAGTTTTGTCAAAAAAAA
>PVJX010014057.1:0-45836 GCA_004027295.1 Dolichotis patagonum
TTCCCCGGCCTGCAAGGGAAATTTTTAGGCTTTGCGACAGATACCAGAAAGAGCACATGTTCAAGTCCCTTAAGTAAAAAGTGGTACTATTTGTATATAACCATAGCACATATTCCTATACAAATTAAATAATCTCTAAATTACTTATAATGCATAATACAATGTAAATCTTAGGCAAGTAGTTTCTATACTATACATTTATGAAATGATGACAAAAACAAACTGTTAAAATTTCAATAGAGACACAATTTTTAAAACTATTTTCAAGTTAGTTGGTGGAATGTGTGGATACAGAGACCATAAATAAATAGAGCACATTGAGTTGTGTGCTTAATTCCTAAAGTTGTGCCCTATTAGAGCAGGGACTCTACTGGGAAAATATCAACTAATGATGAAGAGATTCATCATGGAATTCTAAAATGAAGATAGTTGCAAGCCACAGTACTGGGCTCACTCTCTTCTAAGTGTCCATAAAAGTTTGCCTCTTTGATAGGTTATCCGTTGCCCATTTATATTTACCAGAGGAAATGGTCTTGGCTGATGAAAGGAGAGAGGTAATTCTGAAGCATGGGGTAATGCCCAGACCTCCTATGAGCACCATAATGGAAGAATGGAGAGTAAAAAGATAAGGAGATCATTAGGATAATTCTGGGAAGGGAAAGCAGTATCACATTTTTTACCTCCTTATTTATTTTGAATTTTCTCCATCACTGTTGCTTGCTGTCTACATTAACAGTTTGGAGCTAATAAAAAAATACTGTGTAATGGTTGAGCTTATAGGCTCTGCATGGAAAACAGTGGACCAGTGACATGTGGTTTCACTAATCATTAACTTTACAGGACACTGAAATCTTTTAAGCCCCCATTTCCATACATTTTAAAAAAAACTATTGATATGTGTATTGTATTGTAGGTCTTGCTAACCTCCTCATCTCTCTTCAGGTCCCAAATCAAGTCTCTGTAGATAAATATTGACAGGGAAATATTTTTCTTAGAGGGCAGACTGCTATAGGTCTTCTGAGTAGTAGATTGTGTTATCACCTATAGGTTGTATTTATTTAGATTTAAAAAGTTTATCACCACTTATACTTTACTAATTCATGTGCAAAATTTTGGTTTAAGCACCTTGTCCCCAGCTGTGCTCTTCCAATGATCTCTGTCAAGACTCTCAAAGTCAAGCCCTCCAGTTGCTCTTCAGCAACACTGTCTTGCCTGCCAGCACTGAGCATCTTTAGTAGATCTTGCGCCCAGTGCAACCGTGCATTTAGATGTCAAGTAATGTGTTTTTTACTTGAAGGTAGAACAGTCATGTTTCCATTGATCTGGACTAGGGTAATCAGCACTAAATCACTGGAAGTTTTCAAACCGACAGGCTGTAATTTGGCTACAGATTCTGGCCATCTTGGATTAAGTAAAATTGTACAACTGTTCTCATTTTCAGCAGAACAAAGTAATTCATTGCAAATTGTAAGCTTTTTCCTCAATGACTTCCACGGCTCTTGAAAGTATTGGCAATAAGACATGGCAAAATCACAAGAAGAATTGGCAGGGAAGATTAAATTAAATTAACATACCAATCTTCCTAAACTCAATTATTTAAATTAACCGCAAGCTTCTATGGATACAACAGAGCAGCAGCCAAGCCCTGAGTAGATGAGAATAGTTGAGTATTATTTTCCCTTTAAAATGCATTAGTAGTGCATAAAGAATCTAATTATTTGAGGTTATAAGTGACACTAGTAATCGATGCTTTGTCACATAAAATGATCTTATGGTCTTCTTAATTAGATTTGCATGTCATTTAAAACGTACGTGGAGTGTGTATTGTTCACATTACAGTATTAGAGAAAACGTCATCTCAATCAGTTTTTCATACTCCATACTTGGAGGCTACTTAATAGTAAAGAAGCCTTATCATAGAGCAAGACAGAAATGAAGGCCTCTTATATGTTTTGGAAATCTCCCTTACTGACATAAATTTTAACTTTTTGTTGCGTTGCTGTCATTTTTTTGAGACAGTGTCTCGCTAGCTGTTCCGGCTGGCCTCAAACTCACAGCCATCTTCCTATCTTAGCCTCCCAAGTACTGGGAGTATAGGTCTGTGTCACCATAACTGGCTACTTTTTTAAACCTAGATAATTTCACCTCCTAAATCTAGAGAAGGTAGGGCCTGAGTACCTAAAATAATTGGAAAATTAATTAGTACAAAATAGTTTCCTGAGTTTTATAAATACCTGTAAGTAGTTTCCAGTCAAATGTGCATTTGTGTTTCTTTCCCTAGAGAGATCAAAATATTCTTGGAGTGCGGAAGTATGTTCATTTTTAATTACTATAATAAATACTTGAGACAAGCATCTGGTCAGGAGAAAAGCTTTCTTTCGGTCTTCCAACTCATGAGCAGTTGAAATAGCCATTGTGTGAGCCCAGTCCTGATGGCAGAAGACTGTATATCTAAGCATAACCACTTAAGAGTGACAGACAGAGAGGGAGAAAGAGACAGAGACACACAGAGAGACAGAGAGAGACACAGAGAAAAAGACTTAGATCTCATAGTTTGTTTCAGGGTCACATCTTCAACGATATACAGACTTTCTTTTAGACCCCATCTTTCAAAGCCTCCACAACATCCCAGTAGTATCAAAGCTTGGAGCCAGGCTATTAACACTTGTACTTTGGGGGACATCCCAGATCCAAACCATAGTCAGACAGAGTACTGTAGAAAAAGAAATTACCAATAAAGGCTAATTTCAAGAATGGTAAGCACAATTGCAGGGGAAGTCATTGCCTGACTGTGCTCTTGGTAAGCCAGAAGGGAATATTTGTAGATTATTCTCTGAACGAGTTTTGTAGGACCCTTCATTTTACTATTTCTGTAACTAACCATGAGCTCAATAGAGTTCCCTGGGTCATGATAGCATTTGAGTGAGCACCACTGTACAGTGTAGCACACAACGACAGCAGCATCTTTTCTTGTTCTAAGTGGGTACATTGACTGAAAATTGGTGATTGAAAAATAAATGATATTTTCTATTTAACTGTAATCTCTTTTCCTGCACTGGGCAGTTCAAAACATTGCAGTATTTGTTTTTATGTTCAGATATATTGCTTTATTTATTTAGAGATGTATTTTTCTCTAGTAATGTAATACTAGCATATGTTCACAATATGATCTAGCTATACAACTCCTGTTAGATAACTAAAGGAATTGAAATCAACAAACAGTGGGTTAGTAGAGTTCTCATACTAGTCAAGACTATTCAAAATACCTAAAAGATGGGATCCCATGTGTCTTTCAATGGACACAGGAACTGGTAAAGAAAAAGTGTGTTTTCTGAATGTGACCAGGGGTAACATGGGAGGTAACATGAACATTCATATTAATAATAACTAGAGGTGTGAGAAAAGAAAAATAAAGTCACATTCAGGACGTTTATTACCACTGTCTCCTAGATATCAAGCTAAGTTGACATCAAACCTGACAATGCTGTGCCCACCTCTTGCCTGTGAATCTGAAAATAAAATCAAGACAAGGAGAAAGGTATTTACCGGTTTACAGACTTCTGAGAAATGGAATACTCTCTCTGGAAACAAGATAAAGAGAGATGAGTAAATAATGTAATAATCCATGCTGCTGTGGAGGAAAAATTACACCAAATAGAAGGAATGACATCATACATTTATAGATGTAGGAATGAGTTTAACGTGGTCAAGAAAATATAGAGGCATTTGACCATGTATGAAGAAAAGGAAATTAATGAATTCAGAATCAATAGGATTTGCAGATAATATCTGTCCTCACAGGTCAAAGAAAATGTTGAATTTTTTATTCAGAATGAGAAGTCATAGGTGATATTCAGTGGTGCATTGCTCATACACTGGCTTAAATTGGCACTCAGGATACTCAGTGAAGTGACTTCTTTTGTACATGGTTGCAATTGGGTATGGGGTTTACTTTATGAAGAATTTTGCTGTCGACAAGAGGTCTTATTTTATGTCCTATGTCATATCACCAAAATTTTAATTGTAGTAATGTTAAGAATATTATAATATGGTTTAGGAATCATTCAACATTTTAGACAGAATAAGCCATGGAAAGTTCAAGATATTTAATCATGAAAATTTCCTTTCAATATACTGCAATATTACATGCAACATTTTGATTAAATTGCATGTATTAAATAAAAGCTAGAAAATTGCTAATATAATATGCAACTTGAAATTATGACCTACAAAAGCACTTAACCTTCAGAAATTAATGAATCAATGACAGCAATATGAAATAACTTGGTATTTACATATTTAATAGTGGGCAGATTCCAGACATTAAATTAGGGGAATTAAAACAATAAATTTTATTTCTAAAGAAGATTCTTCTAAAGTGGAAAACAGGAACAATGAAAGACATACAAATTTAACTCTTTTTGAGAGATTACATAAGGAAGCACCCTGTGATTCCTTAAAATACTAAGTTTTATGTTTAGCTATTTATTGTAATGCTGAAAGCCTTTATGAATGTCATTTCTGCAACAGTAAGTTATTTTTTAATGTGAAGCAGAAAGCTATTGAACTTATTTTTTTCTAGTAGATTAGAGGAATTTGTTTTACACTTTGAATAAAACGTCTCCATGTAAGTAACATTAATTTCACAGTTTTTTGTAATAGGGGAAATATACTGAATATTTGTATATTTTAGGACTAGGATATTGCCCTCCTGTATCTTCTCTCACTTGAGAAAATCATGAACTCAAGGGTGTATGTATTACTTGTTTGAAGAATCATAATCATATTTCAAAAGTGGACCTTTAGAGTAGAAGTCATTATTATACCTATTAACTTACCACATAAACATAAATGTTCAGGAATACAGGACCATCTTGTAATGCAAAATTAAGAAATTAAGTATTAGAGAACTTAATGGACGTGCATTTTCTCTTATGTTTAATTTTAAAATGAAAAAAGATTAAAACTGAAAAATTAAATGAAAAAAAATTCTGGTATAGAATTTTTAAACAAAATAATAGGAGGTTCCCAATGGTTAATATATTGCACATTGTTATATTCAAAGTAGTTGTTCAGATAACAAGATACAGGCACAAAAATTGTCAAATAATGAATGCATAAAATAGTCTTTTTGATAAACTAATAGAGATAAGTCATATAATTACCTGTTATATATATATAAATATATATATTTATAAATAAATATATATATATATATATTTCCTTCTTTATTCCTCCTTTCCCCCATCCAATTTATTCTTTCATTTTGGACAGTTTCTTCCTCTTTCACTTTTACAATGTCCATTGTACATTTTGGATCTTATTTACTCTTTCAGTTTTTTGCACCAGGGAGACTATGAAATGTTTACACATGAAACTCTGATTTATTTCACTTATGTGTATGATTTCAAGTTGCAGTTATCCATTCTGCAGTTGATGGGCACTTGAATTTTTCCCAAGATTTAGCTATTATATTTTTTGTTGCTATAAACATGAATGCACATATATCACTGGGGTGTGAAGTTTTCAATATTTCTGGGAAAATGCAAAGGATAGGAATAGCTGGGTTGGATGATATCTCCAATCCTAGTTTTTTGTCTCTTGCCTTTGATGAAAAAGATATATCAGGGTTCATTTTTATTATTTGCTTTAAATGGCGATATATTATGAATATGAAAAAATTTACTTTTTCAAAATGTTCTTTAAAAGTCAATGATGTTAGTGTATTTATAAAATTTTATAACCTTCACCACTGATCTCAGCGCATCTCTAATACCATAAACGAAAACAACGAATCTCTTAGTAGTTTTTGTGCGTGTTTCCTTTTTCACTGAATAATCACTAATCTCTCATTCCTTTGATTTACCAGTTCTTTTTTAAAAATAGATTTATTGTTTTGTAAAAATGGCTATGGTTAGTGTAAAGCCTTCATGCAGTTTAAAAGAGCTGTTTTCTATTGATACATGACGACAACATATAGTGATGTCACTGCTTGTGTGAGGTACAAGAGGCATCGTGTAACATTTGTTTCTTTCACCTGGTTTCTTTCACCCAGCAAGATATTCTCAAAGTACGGATATTTTGTTATGTAAGTGCATCTCCTAATTTTTTAGACTTGAAAAACAAATAGTTCTAACATATTTTGTGTATATTTATCCACTGGTTTTACTTTGGCATATCATGAGAAATACTAATATAAAAATTGCATGCAAGTTTTTTTATATACATAGGTTTCCAATGTGGTAAAATTGTAAAATACTGTAAAGGAGCACAATTCTCAGTAGCTAAATCCCGGAAGCAGTTCAGCTCACTATCAACAGATATATGTATAAAGAATACGGTACTTATGCACGATGAAGTATTACTTTACCATCAGATAAAACAAGTCATTTGTAGGAAAATAAATGTAATTTGATAACATAATGTTAAGCAAAAAAAAAAATAAAATTGGGCACATGAGTTTAAATATTGAATGATGTCCCTTTTATGAGAAAATCATATTCTAAATAAAGGGCAAAATGAGACATGGATAATGGGGAGTAGGAGGACTGCCAATTCTCCAAAAAGAATGAAACCAAAAGAGGAATTCATCTTAAATATTCTGTTCAGTTTTCCAGAAATCACTCTCTAAAGTGTGTTTTAAATAATTTAAATTACTAATTTAATTTTTACCTATACAGTGTTTATAAAGACTTTCTATTTCTCATTGAGAAACTTTCCTTACATTGTATCTATCTAAGAATTTTCCCCATTTGATTTAAATTATCTAATTTTACTCCCATATAATTTTTCATTATGTTTTCCCTGATGATGTTCAGACATTTTTATTTGAAGAAATTTCTTTTCACTCTACTATACTTACCTTTTGAAAAAGGAACATTTAGCTTTCACTATTGTATTTTAGAAGTATTTAACTTTTTAATTTTTACAGAGGCTCAAAACTAAGTTTTAATGACTAGGACTTTTCACCAATGCTAAAATTGTTAAGATTTTGACATTTATTAGAGATAGACTAAGTTCATTTTGCCTAATAAAGATGCCATGACCCTTTTTAGGGTTTGGGGACACATGTTATTGTTTAGTTCTAAAATGTTCTTCAAAATTCTCATGAAGTTGGAAATTGCATGGTCACAAAACTGTAAAATTCATCCCTGATTCAACCTACCAATAAGTTCATGGGTGTCAGGAGGTGCAGTCTAGTCAGAGAAAGTGGATCATTTTGTGTAGGACTTGAAAGAGTTAATTTTTTTCCCTAGACCTTTTCTTCTTTCTCTTATTTCTATCTGCCTCTGCCGTAAGGTGAATAGTTTTCCTCTGCCTTATGCTTCTCTTACGGTATTTCTGTTATGAAGTCAACCAACCTTGGACTACATTCTTTGAAAATGGTGAGCAAAAATAAATCTTTCTTCCATTAAATTGTCACTGGCAGGTGTTCTTTTCCTGAGCTAGTTAAGTAGTGAATGCATAGTATGTGTTAGTTTCTCAGTATCTGTTAATTTTTCTTCTTTGTTTTATCTTTTCTGTTTCTTAGAATGAATACCTCAAATGGACTACCTTCACACAAATGAAAGGGGTCCAGAACTCTTTCAGGTAAATTTTCATGTCATTCATTTTGATTTTCAACTTCTGAATTGTATGCAATAAGCATAAATTTTTTACTTTGATTTAGTAATTTAGACATATTTTCTTTAAGCTCTTTGAGCATATGTAAATTAACTGATTCACTGTTTTTATCTACCACACTCAGTATCTGGCCTCCTAATTGAAATTTTTATTAAATGGTTTAATTCTAGCATATAGAAAACATGTTTTGGACAATTTTCCATGTTTGAAATATATTTATCAAATAATATGTAATTTTAAAAATCTAGAAATAAGATTTATTGACAGTATTGGTGCTATTTGTTTGAATGGGAGATTTTTCTAAATTATGCCATGTGTAGTTTGCTTGTAATTATATTGCCAGTCATTTACTTGCTTGAATAGTCTAGAGGACACATGATGATCTTAGAGTGTTTTCTTAAAAGCTTATAACTAATAAAGAAGTCCTTCCCCCAAGCATTGTTGTGCACGCCTCTAATCTCAGCACTCTGGAGGCTGAGGAGGTAGGATCCTAGCAAGTTTGAGACCATCTTGGTCTACAAAGTGAGCTCAAGGCCAGTTTAGACTGCATAGCCAGACCTTGGTTATTGCATTAGCCCTACAGTCAACAGCCAAGTACTCAGATTGACACTGGGACATGGCAGTCTAGGTAGTAAGGATTGCATCTAAGTTATTAAAAGGCAATTAACATCTCCTTCCCCAGCTGTTCCTTGTTTTTAGCCAGATGTTTGCACCAACTTTTGCCTGTTGTTTCAGGAATTTGTAATATTAATCTCTCGTAGCTTTTTGCTATCACAAGTTACCTCCTGGAAAATTCATCTCAGATTGGTAAAGTTTAAGTTTGGCTGAGGCAAATTTTACTCAGCTTAGAAATTTACCAGTTCAAATACTGACCCTTAGAGCTGGTCACTCTGTCCTTTGCTAACTCCAACGACTGTCAGACTTGTGGGTTTATATGATTTTAGGCTACTGGTTTTGTAGTCTTCTACAGAGCAGAGAAAAGGGAAGACATGAGCTCCAGCACTTATGCTTACTAGTCGTTCAGAGATTCATTTATATACAACGTTCTTCATTAAATACTGATTGGAATGACACAATATTTTGATTAATTGGGAATGTCTGCAAAAGTTTCTTCAAACCACTTATTTCAGTGTTCTCATTTTTTATTTATAACACAATTGAAATAGTTTCTCAAACCTTTTTTCTAATATCAACTTTTAATTAGTTATGAGAAGTGTTAAATTGATTCAATTGATGCCTTGGGTAAAATAAAACAGTAGTTTAAACATATTTAAGTTCCTTTGTAAAGCATATTTTTTTGCTAAATAAAATCTCTCATTGCAACACTGTGAAATTTAGATTGCAGCTTTATATTTACAAAAGTCATATATATCCATTTATAAAAAGATTAACTTATTAGATCAATATTTCCATAGCTACCAAAAGCCATAAAATTTAGATAGTATTATAGTTGTAATATATGAACTTTTGCTTTCCAATAATTTCAGTACTGAATTGAATGATAATATAATAAATCTGTATTTCTCCAGTAAATTATACTCTATTTCACACTTGGTATATTGTGATAATATCAATTCACTATGAACATAAATAAGGCTTAATTTATTATTTTACAAATATGAAAGTCTGGAAAATGGTTAAACTAACAATTCCAAATTATTTGAAAACAAGTTGTCACCTACTGAAACAACTAATTACTATGCTTTATATTTAGGGCATTAGAGTTCACCTGAACATTCTTTCCATGCTATTAGGATAAGCCTTCCTAATCTATATTTTATACTATCTTGTTCGATGTATTATATAGACTTAGATTCTAAACACATTTGTGCCATGCTATAACATTACACAATAGTATCAAACAGATAATTTTGGCCAAATTTATTCAAAACAAGTTATATTCATATCCCTATACATATGGAAATATACACTCACGAATATACAAAAATAATTTTTCCTGTTTTAAACTCCAGTGTACATAGCCTTCCTTGGTGGAGATCAATCATGTAAGACAACTTGTATGGACAATACTAGTTTATAACTCACACTTCACTGCAATTATATTTATGTGTCCTACACTCTTAACAATATCCTAACTCTAGCAGTGATTATCTTTCAGTGTATAGCTAAATTGTTGAAGTAAAATTGTTTATGCAACTATCAATAGAATATGAGTTGAAATCAAATATATATAATTTATTTGAAGGCAAAATATTTTCCAGTTGTGAACTTATAATATCAAACACCTTGTGTTCCTACAGATGACAATGATAATGATGGACCGGGCATAAGACAGAAATCTTTCATTTCAAAAAGAGCAAATAAACTGAACATGGTGGTGCACACCTAATCCTAGCATTTGGGGACCTGAGGCAGGAGGATTGTCTTTAATTTGGGGCCATCCTGGGATATATAGTGAGTTCAAAGACAACCTGAACTACATTTCAAGACCCTGTCTCAAAACAAACAAACAAATAAAGACAAAAAAGAAGAAGAGGAGGAACAAAAGAAGAATGAGGAGGAAGAGGTGGAGAAGAAGAAATAAAGAAGGAAAGGATAACAGATATTAGAGTGCAAATCCCCACAAATTATTAAATTATAGCTATTATCTACATGGATCCAATATTGTGTCTGCTATATTCTTTGGAGTGGAGATTCCACCCCGATCACTAAGACATAAGACCCACACCAGTAACTTTATTGGATGACTTTACTGGCCAGAGCCTTGGCTGCATCCTTGTGGCCAATGTCTTTTGTCTGTGGCTGTTTTGACCTAGAGTAGCGTGTTATACATGGCTTTACAGGGCTGGCACCTTGAAAGTGGACCTACTTCCATTGCACTGGACCCTGAAGTCTGTTAAATGGCCCAGCTCTGTGACAATTCTCTGCTTGTGCCTTGGGGCTTTTGGGCTTCCTTCAAAATCTACATGGAGACTAGTGTCCCTCCAGTTTGCACACCCGGTGACCTAGTGTAGCTGGTACCACATAGATGTAATGGTTTATTGTTTGAGATCTTTGGGGTTTCCTTCCTCCCTCACATCATGTCTAACCTGCTGGAAATGCACCTGGGGGAGATGAGTAGCATAAAAGTGGAATGCGGAGAGATGAGCCATAAGTATTTTTTCTAATTCCAGACCACTGCATTTTAAATTTATGATGGATTTCATTCTCTTACAAAGAGACCCCAGAGAGATAACTGGTCATTTTCAACATGTGACAGAAAGCGTGAAGTGTTTTCCAGAAATGATTTGGTCATCAGTCTGCATGTTATTATGTAACTTCTTAGTTTCCAGTAATGTGAAAAATAAGTTCTGCTGCTTCTAAGCTGCCAAGTATAGTGATTTTTATTATAACAATTTTTACAGGTAGAGAGGAAATAGATACATGGAAATGATATTAATACTCAAAAGTGTGGTAATGACTTTAATACTGGGTAATGACACTCAGAAATGATACCAAGGCTTGGAAGGATTACAAACATGTGCTAGAAAACTTAGCTTGCCTCAAAAAGATTATTAAAGGTGGTTTTTCTGAGGGTTCTCAAAAACAGCAGAGTATAGAAGGGGTCAAAATATTCCTTAAGAAAACTAAGGACTTGTAACTAATCTACAGTAAAGAAACATAGATGCTAAATGTGACTTTGATGAGTTCTCAGATTTGTCATATTGAATGCTAGAATTTCAACATATGAACTTTGGAAAGGGTCAAACATATTATAGAAAATATCTGGATATGCTGTTAATATATGATGTTGGCAACGTATAAGATATTATTTTGTATAATGTCATAGATATATAGGTAGATCAATTGCTATATCTATATATGCCATAAAACAGAAAATAAATGTCTACTGAGGATTTATATAAGTATTTGGAAATATGAATATGTATCTGTGACAGTTAACCTTAACTGTAAATTTAATTGATTTGAGAGATGCCTAGAGGATCAGTAAAACACACTTTAAGATGTATCTGGGTGGGTCCTGGAAGTATAAGCTTTGTTCCTCTATATTGTCCCAGGTCACCTCCTCTCTAACACACTTCCCTACCTCTGCTTCCCAAACACTATGAACTGAGCAAATTGTTAGTGCACACTCTTCCACCATGGTGTTCCTACTGAGAGATGGTCAGTTATAGAACTGAACTTCGGAAAATGCAAGCCATATGAAACTTCTGCTCCTTTAAATGGTGGTTGCTGGATATTTTGCAACAGTGACAGAAAATCTTTGGATTATCCCTACCTTAGGCATACTTCTGTCTATTAGAGAAGATTAAGATTTTTTAAACTCAATGTATATCTCCTGTTATAAAGCACTGCTTTGTTCAGGAATCTATCTCTTTATCGACATCATCATTGTGGGAATAGATTGAAAGAAAATTTATAAAATACGCAAATTTTATGCATCTGGAAAGTTTGTGCATTCATTTAGGATCCTTGAAACTGCCAGGCTAGTATGTTACCCTGTAAGTTAAGGGAATTCCAAGACTCTTCAAAGTATTCGAACATTATCAATGGAAAGGGACAATGAGATTGGTAAAGCTGATTCAAAATTTACTTGTAAAATAAAGAATTATATATGATGTTAGGACAGTATGTTCATATAGATCTTGAGAGACAAACTTTTTCACTTCTGTCAGAAAATACAATCATAAATTTCCATTTTTCTACGAGAAAAAATTTCATTTTTCCTGACAGAAACATACAAATTAACTTGCAGTTTACACAGTATGCATATTGGGAATAAACAGAAATTCAAGCAAAGTCATATGCCCCACTGTATTTGTTTGCTGGTATAAACACAAGAATCACAAAGTGGATTGCTTGAACAACATGACCACAAAAACAAAATCTCATGAACTGGTGACAGAAATATCCTCCTTTACTGTTATAAAAGCAAGACGCCCAAATTTAAGGTGTCCATAGTGTTGATAACTTTTGAGAGTTGTGAGGAAAATCTGTCCCTTGACTCTCTTCTATAATCTGCTAATTTTCTAGCCATCTTTTATATCCTTTTATTTGTAGTTAATACCACTCAGGAAATTATCCCTCATCTGCTTAAATTCCTATGCTTAAATTTCATGTTTATGTAGGGGCACATTAGTGTAGGGTAAGTACTTGCCCTAATAAATTCATTTTAAACAGATCATCTGCAAAGACCCTATTTCTAAATAAGGACACACTCACATGCCCTGGCTCTTAGACATTTGTGTCCATTTTCACTGACAATTTCACCTTGTAACAGTTCCCTTTGATGGGCCTGTTAGACCCACAAAAATGTACCAAAAGGATTTACTGCCATCTTTTTAGTATATTTTTAAAATTACTTACTTTTTTCTTAATAAAAGTTTAATTCTAATCTTTCTGAGGAATGAGAGATGTTTCCAATATATTTTCAGAAACTGAAGAATATATATATGTATTAAATTAATTCAAAATAGGGTACACAATCTGAAATCATCACTTATCACTGTTCACAATTAAGAATGAGTTACATTGGATGACATATAAGATCTCAAGTTTCTATTGTTTGATGAGGTGATTTTTATAAATATTGAAATTTCTGAACTTTATAGTTACATGATATGCAGTCAACATTTTCTCCTGAACTGATTGAGTGATCTTTGGTCCAACTCTATTTGTCATTTACTGCCCATTATGGCATTTAAACATATCATGCAGAATGAATATTCGTATAGCCTATTATTCTTTGATCTCCTTTGTGACACTTACCTTTTCTCCAATAAATTTATTCTCCAAGTTTCTCATTCATCGTGGTGAAGATTTTCTTGTTTTCATTGCCAATACTGAAAATAGCTTTGCAGAATACATCTAATTGTCCCAAACTTCAGTAACTTTTTATCTTCAAGTTGGTTTTTGTTTGAGTGTGGGTCCATAAGGAGAATACATATGTGGCAAAATTTACTTTTCCTCTTTTGTTTGGAAATATGTTTTCCCATTCCTGTTTTTGAATGTGAATACAATGAGATTAAACCCTAAAATGTTAAGGGTTTTTTCCTCCATATGCGGATAGCAAATTCCACTTACTCCTGTCTTCCACCATACTGTTAAGAATGAGCTATCATTCTTTTATTAATTTATAAATAAATATTTTACCTTTAGAAACCCACAGTGTCTCTTTTTCTTCTTTTATACTAAACAAAATTTTCACTACTATGGTATATATTTTTTCAGATCTACTCTCTAGTGTGCTAACGTTGTTAATGGTTTGTTTAGCTAATCTAAACTTCTTATGAATCAGTGCAACAAGATTTTAATTTAAACTATGACTTGATTTTTAAAATTATTTTATGTAATATTTCTTGATTTCAAAAATATATCTACTATTATATTTTAATTGCTCTTGTTTGAATTCCTTCCATGCCAAATTAATGTTTAACTTCAATTACCTGTGAGTGTCCTTATTGGGAAATAAGGATTTCTGTAGCTGATCAAATTAAAGTAATGTTCTTACAGTGGACATTAATACACTAATAATGACTAATGTATTAATGGAAACTTTATTTGGACAGAGGCACATATATGAACACAACAATAAAGCAATGTAAAATCAAAACAATACAATCTACACGCCCAGCAATTGCTAAGGTTACCAAAAGGTAAGATAAACACATGAAATAGTCTTTTTCACATTTCTTAGAAGAAATCAATCTTGCCCACACTTTAGTTTCAAAAATAGCCCAGAAACAGTATGAGAATCAATTTCTGTGTTTTAAGTCACTCCAGTGTGGTTCACTTTTACACAGCTTCAGAAAACTAATTATTGCTGTTTTTTAATTCTTTAATATTTATATATTCTAAAAATATTGTCTATTAATAAAATATATCAGGTTGATTTATACTATGTATTTCAAATTTTAACTTCAAACTCTATTTACATTGGTAATATCTCTAAAAATTTAGGAGTTGTTTTCCAGTAATTATTTATGCTTCCTTTCACCTGATATCATGGTTCACAGTCAAACTGTAGAATAATTTCATAACTCTAAATTTCATGAGGGTAATGTAATCTGTATGAATGGTTTCTTCTTTAATCTAAGGAAAATATGTGGTTACAAAAAGATAAATAAAAAAGACAAATATTGTGAAAGCTTTCAATTAGATTGCTTAAAAGACAACAAAGTTTTAATTTAGTATATCTGGATTGTTACACTTCTCCTGTTTAAATTTCAATGTATAATGAAGTATCTGAATTTCAATAAATTAATCTTTAAAATTATGTTAAGAACGTACTCTTTCTAATGATTTAGTATTTCCTGGAAATGCATGGGGATGACATACATTAGGAAATTTTGAAACATCTCCTAATCATTCATTCATAAAAGTGTTCTGTGGAAAGTCAATAATTTGATTAGATTACAACTAAATCTATAGGTTCACTTTTTCACATATACTTACCAAAATGAACTCATTTTGCATTTCATGTTCAAAAAACATGTAGATGGATAATATTATAAAATTTAACAAACTTTTAAACATAAAATTAAGACTCTGCTACTTAATTTCTTTAGTCATTTTAACACTTAAAAGCTAGGCACTACAGAGGGATACAATACCTAACATGGAGAAAAATGGAATTTCTTCTAGCTTTATTGTTCAGTAATTTTATTTAATTTTGATTTATTTATTTAGGTATTCATTTTTTTGGTATCAGGACTCAAACTCAGGACCTCTTCCTTTCCAGGAAGGTTCTGTGCTACTACGCTAAATCCTGGACTATTTATTTATTTATTTATTTATTTATTTTTGTTTTGTCATGGAGTTGATCTTAGAAAATTATAGCTTGTTATTCACTGCTTTGAGTCTTCACTTCAAAATTTTTCAACATTTTATGAATAATCATTACAAAAGTTATCTTTGCTAAAATTCAACCTTTTTCTCCTATATGTGTACACTTATGATCTATCTCATTAGGTTTTCTTAGAAGTTATTTGTTATTGTCAGTGCTTATTTCATGATAAAATTTAAACTAACTACATTGTGTACTTACTCAAAAAACTAATTTACAGAGTCTCACCATTTTTGGAATATGTAGCAATATAATCAAGATCACAAACATTTTTAGCTACTGTATGTGACTGGGATTTTGCTATAAATAATTTGACTATTATATATAACACAGAGATCTATCTGAACAAAAACATCTTAATTCATGCTTTCTAAATAAATGTTATTAATAGAATCTATAAAAATATTAACAAGATAACAGTCCATCTCATTCTCATCTTTCATATGTATCTCATTCTATAATTCATTAGAACTTTTTTACAGTATCATCTCATACCTTTCTTCTCTTGCATGCTTTTATATCTTTAGGAAAAATTTAAACTTTAAAACATAATTTAAATGCAAATGTTTTATTATAAACTATTGATGGTGAATATATTAAAGGATTTATCCTGAACATAATTTTTTATATTTCCCTGCATTTTCAAATTTAGTGAGTTTCATAGGCTTTGTCTTCTGATATATTAGTTACTGTTAAAATCACATATTTATTAAAGTTAATTTAGTATGAAGTTTTGTTACACATTATCATAAATTAATCCAGAAAAAACAATACTATGGAATCATGGTATTTTAGTCTTTAAAGGAATTTGGGAATTACATCTTTCAAATTCAATTTGGATATCACTTTGAATATAATTGGTCTCAGTATGAGAGACAGGAATATCAAACATTGTGTCTTGTATAAATCTGAAAAAAGTTTTACCTTATATCGTTATATGAAAAAAACAAATACTCTAATGATAGTGTTAACATGTAATAGAGACAAGAAAAGTAAAGAAAAAGATGCATATTAAATTTATCTAAATAGTTTTAATGCATAATAGCTCACACTGCTGAAAGTCCAAATTTGATGGAATGATTCAGTTTGTCTAACTCTGAGACTATCAGAAGCATAAGCAATATAATTGGATGACATAAAAACATATTCAAGTAATAAACACATAACCAGGATATTCAGGAAAGATGTTTAACTGAAGCAAAAAGTATAAAATAAATGAATTCACAGATTAACTAAACAAGATGCATAATTATTTAGCACACAAAAATACAAATGTCACCAAACAGATAAAAGTGACATAATTCTTTTTTCATTTCAAATTCAGTATGTTACAGGAATAAAGACAAAGAAGCCCAAAGTCTTGTGATATGAAAAATAATAGAATATATTGGAGTAGATATAAACAAATGACTTTATACTTGATTTTCTCTGGTTTATTTCAGGAGTACCTGAATAGAGCAATCCCAAAAGAAATACTTGTTGGACATAAACAGACCAAGTGTTGTGTTATGAAAATTACTCTACATCATTATAAAATAAATAAGAAGCCTTTTGAATGGAAGGTATTATCAGCTAGATAATTATATATAGTAAAACATTCAAAAATTGTTATAACAGGGAATACCTATTCACACTGACTATGGACTAACATTGGATGATTTTGACTGTGTTCAGGATTGCTGGGTTCCACTGTAGTGCCCATTCAGGGACACTACATGTCTTATTCATATTCCTTACTGTGTGACTGAGTCATTTTGGCCTTATTCTAAGCATAAAAACATGGCCTGAAGAGCGATATTATGTGGAAATATTTATAAATATTTGTGTGTGCAATGACTACGACCATGTCATTGCTCAAGCCAACTCACATGGCTAACCTCAAATTAAAAGGTGAGAGAAATCCACAGCACAAAAAGCATGCACGTGTAAGTTCCAAAGAAAGTAAGTAAAGCTTAAGTAAAGAACTCTTTGGAAAATACATCTAACTTAGCATACAGGTTTTTAAATATTTAAAATATAGTATAGCTAGATAGGCTCAACATAGCTAGATAGGTTCAACTGGCTGAATAATTGGTGCTCTGATTTTCGTAAAATGGTGATGAAAATATTTAAAAATCAGATACCTATTATGAGTTTTTAAATTTATACAGGTACTTATTTTAATTTGTAAAGCAATGGAACTTAGCTTTTTTAGAGAAAGTGATATAATCAGAGGTATAGCATTTGTATTAATCCAAGGAATGAAATTCTTTTACTGTAAAGAAAACAAATGTTAAGGCATAGATACTGGAATCTATTACCCACGTGAGGAAAACTGCCAAAGCGTTATTAGAGGATGTTGGGGAATAGGACTCAAGCTCACCTAGTAGAAAGTGGAAAAAAAATACAGGTAGAGCAAAAATCATAAGGAGAATGAAGTGAATGATCTGATACAACAGAAACTAAGTTTTGCTCGATTGTATGTTCAGACCAAATTTGGTATTCTGAATAGACTTGGTGAAATACATTTGGGTACATACGAAAGAAGTTTGGAACTGTTTGACAGATGACCTGGGCTTTATTGTGAGATTTTCTTAAATTAATACTTTGTCTCTTCACTTGCTATGGGTCTACTCAAAATTTCTATTTTGCTTTAGTTTGAGTAGCTTTTGTCATTTTGAAAATCCCTTTTTCATCTAAATTATCAAAATTTTAAAGTATCTAAAGGGTGTAAATACTAACCTTAAAATAATTTCTATCTCTATAGTTGGTAGAGATGTATTTTTCACTTTTACTGATATTTTCATGGAACCCAACTTTGTTTCTCTTTATTTTCCTCTGAGGATTTTGTATTGACATGAGGCCATCTTAAGTCTCATCTTTGTGAATTTTTTCCTGCTTTACCTGGGCTCTAATTCCCTATGTCTGCTATTTTGTAAGAGGATGTCAGGATGAAGCCATGTACGGAGGGCAGGCCATATGAACACATAAGATGGTAATCCACCTCTTATGCGAGAGATGGCCTGAAGGAAAATAACTCTGTTGGCAAATTGGTGTCAGATGTGTAGACTCTAATATTGTTAAGAAATAAACTCTTATTGACCTAAGAATGCAGCACCCAGGAGTTTCAAATACATACTATCATTTATAATCAGCCTCCAGTAATTCAAAAATATAATTATCAAAGTAGTCATCAGTTTCATGGCTGCTATACAGTTTTATCCATATAAGTAATTATTTTTTTTGTGACGAGGTGGGTTCATTTGCCTCTATAGAATTTTGGTGATGATTTGTCCAAGGTTATGTTGAATGTAAGAAAATATATGATTTCTTAGAATTTTTTCATATTTTCCTTATTGTAAATAGAAATTGCCTTGTATGTTTAAGTGTGTAAGATAGATAACAATATTACTAAGTTTCTGTTGGATCATTGAACAGAACTGTTTGCATTCTGAATATCCACTTTTTATGCTTTAATTTTGTAACATGAACAACTATTTCTAAGATGACAATATGTAATTAATCAATTAGTGATTTCTTAGTGTTTTTTTTAATTCTGTATTGTTTCTACCCTTTTCTGGTTTGCTTTTACTGTTTTTAAATAAAATTTGAAAAAATAGAAATTATTTGAATACTCTATTGTCAGGAATGTAAACGGAAGTCAATTTTCAAATGATAAAAAATGATTCATTGTCATAATCTATATTATTTCAATCTAAAAAAGAGAGTTGAGTCTACCTGTGAAAAATAGTTGTTATCTTCTATAACTTTGTACAACTATATTTACTTCACAAATATGAAGTTCAGTGTATTCTACTATGTCTCATTTACTGTGAGATAAAATTACCAGCTCTTTTGGAACTGTAATATAGTTTTGAATTACTTTAATAGTTATTTTGGTACATTTAATATCATTCAATTATCATTATCTGATACTACATAATTAAACTGTTCTTTTACTATTTAAGATTTTGTTCTCTGTGATGTGTAATATTCTGTTAACTCGGCCAGGGATTTAGCGCAGTGGTATAAGTGCCTGCCTGGCAAGCACTAGGTCATGAGTTCAACCCCTGGTACAAAAAAAAAAAAACCTCTGGAAGAAAATAAGCATTAAATTTTTGATAATATGAAAATATTTTTATAGACAAAAAGTATAGTATGTTTTATAAAAATTAAGAAAATGGAGTGAATTTATCTTAAAGTGATTTATTAACTTTATGTATTTATTCTGAAGAATCATAATTTTACTGAATTAGTTTATAATCAAAACAGTGAAAATATTTCATTTTTAAAACAGTCTCCCTTAAAATATAAGTAAAATATATTATTAATGACTTTTCTTTTAGCCTTTTGCGTGTTTATGAAGAAGTCAATTTTTTTTCTTTTTGAGACAAGGTTTTGCTATGCAGTTCAGGACGATTTGAATGCATTTTGTAGCCAAGGCTGGTCGTGAAGTTGTAGGTATGTTCCTGACTCAGCCTACCAATGCTGCAATTATAGGCCTGTACTACTGTGTCCAGCAAGAAAGTTAATGTTAATGTTTCATATAAGCGTGATTTCCACTTCATTCTACGGTGTCACCATGTTTCACAGTGAACATATCAGTGAACAAACTTTAGTTTTCATTCACTATCAAATTATGATGATTGGCTTCATCAAAATTTTAAAAATTCACTCAATAATCCTTTTCAACAGTATAAGTTGTTATGATTGTAACAATAAAGCCACAGGCGCATTTATATATTAAAACTCATAAGATTGATTTTTTTAAAATTTTAAATGAAACAAACATTTAATGAGGTGAAACAAAAACAGTAGTCTTCAAACTATGGTGAAAATTATACAATGTTAAACATGGTTTACATACTTTGAATGTGGAGAGGAAGACTTACAGATATATTATTTGTGAAAAATATTTCCACTCATATAATTAGATGTATTGCGATTTACATATTTTCTGTTTCTGCCATTTGTTTCACACTAATTGTAAAATTATAACATTAAAAATGACAGGCAATAACTTTATTCTCAGTGATGGAAAATATTTGAGGTGGTATTGTTGCAAAGAAAAAGACATTTATCTGCTTAAGTCAGCTCTAGAGATATCCATACATTCATTGACATTTAATTTTCACATTGTGAAATTCGTGCTATGAATGAGAATACTAAGCATGCAATGAAAGGTCTATTGAAAGGAATGTAACTTGGTCGCTGTTAGGAAAAGAAGTTTAGAGGATATTCGGTGTTGTATGGCACCAGAAAGCAATGCACTTTATTAGTTTTCTAATGCTGCCATCATAAGTTAGCAGAAACCAGGTTGTATAAAATAATAGAAATTTATTCTCTCATATTTATAGATGGCAGGTGATGGAAATAACTGTGATCAGGGCATATACCTACTGGTGTTACTGGGAAGGAATCCTCTCTTTTCTCTTGCTAGTTTCTGATTATTCTCTGGTAAGCCTTGGCGCTGATTGGTTCATATCATCATCATTAGTATCTCTGCCTCCATCATCACATGGTCATTTTCTTTCCATGTGTCTGTGTCTTTGCCTTACAATTTTCCTCTCCTTTACTTTCAAAAGACCTTTGCCAATGAATTACCACCCTTACTCAGTATGCTGGCATGACAATTTAATTGTACCTCCAAAAACTCTACTTCCAAATCAAGTCATATTTGCATGTTCTGAATAGGCATCAGTTTTGGAAAGCAAGTTATTTTCAATTGGTGCAGTTTACACTCTGTCTCTTCTCTCCAGTTTCATTATTTCCAAATATAGAAGACGTACTATCCCACCATGCTCAAAATCCTTAACCCATCCACTGTGGACACGCAGCATAGAATGTCAACAAAACATATGTGATTCAGGTGTAAATTATATATTCTACATTTTCTAGATTATGCATGGGTGAAATTTTAGCTATGGCATATTACGGAGCAAATGTATTTTCCAACTCTGGATTTAATTGGGAAAGTAATCTACTCCAAAATATCATGATAAGATGTTCATTACTAGCTGTTCTAATTCAAGAAAGCACAAATTGGAAGGGAAAATGGTACAAAGGACTCCGGGAAAAAGGTATGTTGGACAGGGCAAATTCAATTAGTTTTCAAAACCAGACGTAACCCTTTGTGCCTCAAGGATGTTTTCTCGGTCAGCTTGGGTAATAGCCCTGTACTTTTCAACACCACAAAAGTACCTGAAGCCCCAGACTCTTGAAAGATAATGGCAAATTCATACTCGCAGTCCATTTCTTGTATAATTTTAAAGCCCTATGTTTTTCTGTGCTTTCTCGTCAGCACAAATTGACCTTGTTTCTAGTGGTCCAACCGTCATAGAAGGATTATCGGTTTTCCGTGAATACCAAGAGAACTCAAGCCTTTAGACGTGATGATTCTTCTCATATACTTCCTGAATCATCTCATCTCTGCCCCCTGGATTCCGCTACAATAGCTGAGAAAATCTGTAAGTAACACATCTCACTTCTGTAGCAAAAGAATCTCCAACCATACTCTCAGTGTTATGCCCAAGAACATTTCTGCATTTCATACTTTATGATGTGAAAATCTATCATTCTAAACAATCAGGTTCTAAATCTTGTTGTAGTTGTTTAATGGTTCCTTCTTCAATCTAAGTCTTTCCCATTTCATTGTAAGTACTAAGTACAAACCAAACTGTGCCTTCTCCATTTTGCTTTAAAAAAAAAAACTCTCTCAGGTTGAATTTTCAACATCATCTATATAATTCTACTTTGTAAGCAATATCAGAATTTAAGTATGTTTACTGTCACATTAGAGCAAGGATCACTTTTTGACTGTTTCCTCATAACATAGTCTTTGTTCTATCTGACAGCATACTAGAAACACAAAAAACAAAACTGTTATGCCATTTATAGCTAGGGAACTATCAAAACATTGTAGTTGAGAAGTAATGTTCTTACATGTAAAATTTCATTTTGCTACAGCTATAGATACTAAGAAGTATGAAGCAAATTTTCCCTACCCTACAAATGACCCTAGATTTTTCTATATCAAATGTAAGTCCTTCAAAGAGAAGTGAATATTATAATCATTAGTTTTTATCACATAATACTGTGGTTTGATTTAATAATAATTGACATTGTATTTATTATTTATTGGCTTTCATGAAGAAAATGTCATATAAGAGAACTTATCTCATGTTCAGAAACTCATGTGGTATTTAAATCTTATAGTTTATATTATATGCATAAACACAATACATGTGTGAAGGAATGCAATTTATTTTGTAAATATCTCACAGGCCAGATTTGTTTTCTTAAGAATATCAAATCTCAAGGTAGTATTTTTTATTCAAAAAATTGAAATTATTTTTGAGAAACTATAAAACAAAAATACTTTGTATTTCAGAACGGCCAAATAAGTATATATAAAAAATTATCACTACACTTCCTCTATATTATTTATGAAAATTGAAGAAATAGTTTGATATAACTTAATATGAGATAATCTTCATTCTTTATATTTATATTCCCAATTAATTAACTTAAATCAGTGGTTACAAGAGTCAACTTACCAAAATTTTTACTGTAAAGTAATAAATAAGTGTTTTATATAACAACTCTAAATGTTATAAATAAGTATGCATATAGTATATGTACTCTCTTTTGTCCCTTTCTCTTTATTAAAAATAGATAAATATATAGATACATATATATATGTATATATACATATATTTACATTCATATTGTACTTATTTGTACAACATATAATTTGTATTTCAGGTTTATGCAGATTTTACTTAGCAGGTACACTTTATTTCCCATATTAAAACTACAGAAATTTTTAATGTTATTTATTTTAGAAAGAGTATGAGAAAACTGTGGCATATGGATTAGGTTAGACAGAAAATCTGTGGAAGTCGCTTGTGTTATACAAACTGCTATAACAGTGTTTGCAGCTAAGAACCTATCAAACAGTGCTTAATTTTGTTCATCTGGATATCCTGAAATGAAACACATTCAGTATAATACCCTTGACCATCTGTCTATTACAATGTCCCCATTGTTTTCAACAATTCTGGTTAAAGGATTTTGATTTTATAATCTAAATATATGAGAAATAGAAAATAAGTTTGAGTCATAATTTGTATATATGAATTTAGATTGATAGTGTATGAATTTTCATTTTTTTCAAAATTCTACCTCTCATGTGCAAGCAGAAATAGCTTTTTTATTTCTTTTGTCAATTATGGAAATATATCTAAATTGTAAATTTGAAGCATAATTTTTATGGTAGATATTTTGAGGAATTTTTGTTCACATGCATTTTTTTGTGTGTGCCTGATCACATCTTTATTATGGACATGATGACTTCAATAAATTAACTTTTAAAAAATGACTTTATCCATGTGATACTTGAATTAAAAATGGCAAACATAAAGAACTAAACTCTAACATTTCAAATGCTGCATAAACAGAATGAAATAATTAGTTTTAACTCCAAATTCTGTGTAATTGTATAATCCTGATCTCTTTATGTTATTTATATTTGCACCCTAATTTACTTAATATTATACTTAAGATTAAGTGTTTCTATAACATCTGTCCTGGAAATTTAAGGTTTCAGTGGGCCTTTCATCTTTTGTGCTTAACATCCTATTAAAGTACCTAGTCTATTTAGATCACTATAACAAGTTTCCACTAACAGTAGCTTATCTAAAATATAGGAAATGTATTTCTTGCAGTTCTGATAGGTCCAGGTTGAGATGCCAGCAGGTTCATTGTCTAGAGAGGGCAAATTTGTGGCTCCAGACAGCTCCTACATGCTGAGTAATTCCAAGATGGGGGTGGGGAGAGAGTCTTACTCTCTTTAAGCTATTTTCTTTCCTCTTACTAGTTTTATTTTGAAATCCGTTATGTAATATATGTTGTTATAATTATCTTTCCTTTTCCAAAATTAAGATATACACCACAACACTGTAATATTCATTGTATAAAAAAACTATTTACTAGTTAAACAGATGTGGGAAATTTTGGATTATTATATTTCAATTTATTTTTATTTTTTCTGTCCTCTGCAAATGTAAAAAATTGATTTTTCTTCATGAGAATAATTTCAAAATCACATGCACTACAGTTATATGTCACATGAAATATTTTATCAGATATCTTACTTTCAATATTACTATAATTGATTTTTACTAATAAAACAGTCCTTATAAAATAGAAAATATTAAATGTCAAAGTGAGACCTGTTTTCCTTTAATCCAAAAGTATAATCAACAAAAGGTAGGATTTTATTCAAAATTAAAATTTCAGTCTCTTAATAATCTTTACCAAATATGGAGTAACTTTACTAAATACGAAGTAACAAAATAATTATACATAACATATACATGAAGTATTTTAATCTATTGAGATCTCTTTGAAAATAGTGTATGGACTGCTTGTTAGTAACCCGGTTGAATATTCTTTTCTGATTTTTCAAGATAGGACTCATTAATAAGATAATATCAAGAGTTTGGTGCAGTGCTATTAAAACAAATCTGCACTGTTAATAACCTGCAAAGATAAAAATATCCTCCAAATCTTGTTTTATGTTTAAGATTTATTATAATAAATTTTTAAATAAATGAATAAATTCATTAAAGTCTTTATAAGAAGGTAGGATAAGCATAGAGAACTGTGTATGTGTCACATTTTATCAACTATTGTATCTTCTTCCAAATCATTGTTTAAAATAATTTTTAAAATTAGCTCAAAAGTTTCCTATGAAATCATTCTTCCATTAATTTTACTAACTCACATCTTTAGAAAAATCACATTTTGATAAGAATGTGTAAGGTACAATCAGATTTATGTTCTATTTGCTTTACTTGTTTCAACAAAACTGTGAAGATTATTCATCCTTAGGAATGATTTTAGGGTATCATTGACAAAATTTAGCTTCTTCTGTTATGACAAATAGATTTATTAATATATTTTCAAAACCTCTGGACATGAAGTACCTCTGTTAATCAACCTGAGGATTAGAATAGAGGAAATAAGAGAAAAATAATGGTGAAATTAAATCAGAAAAATTGGGGACACAAGGAAATAAATTACAGGTATTTCATGAAGAAGGACAGTGATTGTATCTTTGTCCTTTTTGAAAGAGACTCTCTTAAAGTCAGAATTTAAAGTTTTGAGGCCTTAGTACGTTTAATAATTTTTCTTTTCATTTATATTGTTCCTTTACATGTTTTATAATTAAAACATTATATATACATATGTTTATTCATTCTGTAATGACATATATATTTGACTTGTAATATATATATTTCAAGTTGTAATGTATATATATATATATATATATATATATATATATATTTATATTACATGTTTAAAATGGACATCAGAAAAGGGATATATTTGATCTATCACTTCCAGTATTTGAAGGTGTAACTTTGTTTTCACTGGGTCACTGTAGATATAATTAACTAAGCTGAGGTTGCATTGGTGTCGAGTGGACCTTTGATTCAGTAACAATGGTACCTTCTCAAGAATCTGATCCCCTAAAGACACAGAAAATGGTACCTGATAATAATAAAAGAGATTAGTGTTATGTATCTGCACACACAATGCTGGAGATGACATCTAGGAAGAAAAAAGGAAGTATTCTTTTACAGGTTTCGAAGACAGCATGGCTTTCCCAATAATTTAATTTCCATTTCCTAGATTTCACAACTGCAAAAGCTTCCGCTGTTCTAACTCACTCATTTCTTGGCACTTTATTATGACAAACCAAGAAAACAGAATTAGTGTCTTGGTTACATTTCTCTGGTTGCTAAAACAAAATACCTGACTCCCAAAATGAAGGAAGGAAAAGTTTATTTAGCTTACAGTTTTTGGAGGTTTCAGTCCGTACTCAGCTGCCACCAATGCAGGGTGACATAGCTGAGGTGTAACCATTCATGGCAGTCACCAGCCACAAGAGTGAAAAATGGCCAAAAGTGAATTCGTGCCTCCTTCCCTCCCTTATATCATATGTCCGTTCTTCCCCTGGGCAGGAGCAGCACTCACATGGCCAACTCCAGCACTAGACAATAAATCATAATAGACACTAGACTCATCTGCCTTGGAAAGACCAGCATCCCTTGACCATTTGAGGCTTTCGTGGACATTTAAACAAACCACAGCAGTCAGTAACTACAAGAAGTAGGTTTATTGTAAGAATATTGCAAATAATGTTGGAGAAGGGATGCCTCAGCTGACTGGGTATTTTATCTTTTCAAATATAATCTGCACTGTAGCACTTATTTAATAGTGATTGGGAAATTGTTGGTATCTCCTCAATGGGATTCCATATCTGTTGTAACAGCATGGTATTAAACCTCGAGTAAAAAGTTGAAGTTGTATATCCCATATCTGAAACCAAGCTTATATGATTTTAAATATGTCCCCTTAAAACAGGTATAGTGGAATCCTATTTCCCAATGCCCCAGAGTGTGGTCTTGGTTTTTATGAAGCTAACCTAATTAAAATAAGATGAATCATTTTGTGATGACTGAAGAATAGCATGGTTTGTGGTCTTATAAGTAGGAAATTTGGACACAGATATACATGGTTGATGATGTGCAAAGACACACATGCATGCACATATGCACAACACACACACACACACACACACACACACACACACACTCACTGATGGTCATCTCCAAGCTGAGGAAAGTGGTTATGATTAAATATTTCCTTCAGAGTTCAGAAGATACTAAACACACTCCAACTCCACTGACATGGTGATCTCGGGTGTCTAATCCCTGAATGATGAGTTTTACACTTAAGAAGCTACTGATGTGGTGTCATCCTGAAAAATCTGTATGAGTGAAATATCTTTTAGATACACTATATAAATAAATCTCCTTTGACACTTCTATACTTTTTTTCTTTATACAGTACTCAGAGAAAATCTTTTATCTCTAAATTGTACATGGCGGTTAAATGGTTTGTCTTACTGATAAATGACTTACATTCTTAGTCAACCATTAAATTCCTTTTAAATTTCCACAGAAACCTTCAGTACAGAATTAAAGATAATAGTCAAGATTCTTTGTTTTACAAATTTTCATTCGAACTGTGAATATTGTTAGGATGAATGTGGTAAATTCATGCAATGTGCTTAGATCAAGTGCATTTTTAGTGAAATGTAGGCGATAGCTATTAGTTATTTCAGACTGATCAGAGAAGCTAAGAATTCAGCTTATTGGAAGAGAAAATTGAGGGTTTAAAATTAGAACTCCAACAATTTTCACAAGCATTTCCCTCCTTAATTTCGATACTTTAGGTGTAATATTTTTCTTCCTCAACACAAAATCTTGGTTTTCCTTTGGCTTGTCTCTAGTATAAGTTATGACATTTTCCTATCTATTTTGTTTTCATCATTACTGGCACTGGTTGAAGATCAGGAATGTGTGACGTTTGTTTTCAATGTCAGGCACCATGAGTTGAAGGTCTTCTAGTCGCTGCGTTCATTTGAACTTTCTCTTTCATCTCCTCAAGTGGCATCCACCCAGAGTGAACTCCTGTTCACTTCCCTTTTGTCATTTTGGGCCGCCAGGAACAAATTCCCTGTGACAAGTAACATCGTGTCCATTCCTTAGACATGATATCAATTACAAAGGGAGGATTTCTGAGAACCTGTTTTTTATTTTTTGTATCTTACTGTGTTAACATTTTATGAAGCTGAAGCCTTAGTTTTTACATCATTGGGAAAGGAAATATGGTGCTCTACGAACAGACTGTGATATTGAAATGGGTGAGTGACGAATGTACCTTTGGAATACACCTGTGTGCTTTTCCCCTTCCCCAGTCTGCTGATGCTCTGTGCTGATATGCAGGGCCTGCATTTGAGGTTTTTCCATGTCTCTATTTAAGGTAAAATTCTAACAGTCTGTTATACAGTGTCCTTAGTACATTTAATGTATGATATGTCATTCTCCTTTTTTTCTTAATTTCAATTTTAATATATTCCTCTGCTTATGATTTTGTGACTTAATGACATTGTACAGTTTATTCAACATCGACAGTGATTCCTGTTCTGCTAAAATGACAGCATTGCAATTTATTATTCAGTTTCCTTATAAATTTGTCATTCCTAGCAAACAACACCATTCAACATGTTACAAGCAGTCCCCGCCATGCATTACTGACAAGTGAAATGCATGATACTGTTTAAAATAAAATTTCAAGACGTCAGTGTTTAAAAGACACATGACCAGTAGACTTAACAAGAAAATGATTAAATAGACACAATGATTACATTTTCAGGAGATTAATACTTCTTCTTGTACAAATTTTATGTTCAAGGTAAAAGGGTACATAAAACCAAAAATGAATTGAGACAATTATTTTTTCAAGTGGAGAAGACACTTACAGAATCTATTTGGTGCAGTGCTGCAGTACAGGTCACTAATAAATTTACTTGTGAGCTTCTCTTTTGACTCTTGCTTCAAACTGTATATAAATCAATATGGTTACTGTTACAGGGCAAAAGCCAGGAACTTAGAATGATTTATTTGAAATACATCGAGTAAATTATTACTAATATATATATATATATATATATATATATATACCAGTGTTTTTCCTAATTTTAAGATAATTTTAATTTTAGAGTTTCGGGCACAATATAAATTATCTCACTTGTGGTGTTTGTGTATACTCCATTTCTTTTTTTTTTAATAAATCCCTATTCACAGTAAAATGCATTCAATTTTATGTTATATCATTAACGAGTTTTGCACTGAAATTACTTTATTCTCTGTGAAATACTGCATTCAAGTCTGATAAGATCTGAAACCACCAGAATTTTGTGAGGAGTAAATAGGAATATTTCTAACAGGTGTTTAAGAATTCCCAACACTACCACTTCTACGCATATTCCCATAAGAACTGAAAACATCATACCACAGTGATATATGTGCACCCATGTTTACAGCAGCACAATTTGTCATAGCCAGAACTTGGAAACAACCTAAGTGCCCATCAACTGAGGAATGGATAAAAAAGTTGTGGCATTTTTATACAATGGAGTACTACTCAGCTATAAAGAATTATCACATTGAGATATTTATAAATAAATGGACAGAACTTGAGACCATACTAATAAGTGAAATAAACCAAACTCCTATGTGTTAATGCCGTATAGTCTCCCTAGTATGAGAGCTGGTAAGAGTATATAAGATTGTATGGTAATCATGATTTCCCATTTCATTGCTTTGAAGCCTTTTAATATTTTCATTCATCAGTTGGAATGGTTTTATTCTGTTTTATTTGACTTTATTATGTGTGATGGTATGAACAGCTGTTTTGAAGAAAACAAAACATTATGGCAGCCATTGCTGATTTAATATCTTCTTCCTTATAGTCTTACCATGCTTCTACTCTGCTATTACCATTGGTTCTATCATGCTATGTCTTATTGGGATTTTAATGTATGTGATAGTATAAACAAATTTTTTATTGAAATTGAGATATTACAGTAGCCATTGATCATTCTCTGTTATTCAGTTCAGAATGTCCTATGATACTTTTATTCTTTTGAATGGTTTTATACTATTTTGTTATGTTTGATATTATTGTATTTGAAACTATGCTCAACTATAGCAGAGAAAGACATGTTTTGATAGCTACTGTTAATGTCTGATAGTCTTATTGTAAAGTGCTGTGTTGCTTATGTTGTTCTGTTCTGATTTGCTTTGTTCTGCCCTCTTTTGTTTTATCCTCTTTAAAATAAAAAAATGAATTCCCACACTAATCTGAAAAATGAAAGTCAAAGTTACAAAATTGTCAGTGCCTCTGTGAAACTTCTTGGCTTCTTTTGGCTATTTGTAGAAACTGACTCAGTTCTTATCAACCTTGCTTCTTCAATCTTGTGCTCTTTCTGTCTTTGAAGGATTATTCCTGGATTATTGAAGCCACTTTCCCTTGTGAATGAGTAGCTCCTGTAGCTCTTGTTAGGTTATGACCTGCAATTCTCAAGGTAAACCTGTCTCAAAGAGAGAATATAAAAGCCTGCAGTCTTTTTCTCAGTTTGGAAGTACTCTCAGTCATGTAAGTATATTATTCCACAGGCTCAAGCAAAGACGGATGTATTGGATGAAATCACTACTTAACTTAGCTTCTTCCCTTCCTCTGTCATCACCTTTCCCAGAGCTATTTCTTCAGGAATCACCAAAGCACGTGACATTGTCTAAGTGCTTTGGAGGAATCTGAAACAAGACACCTTACCTTCAGCAGGCTAGGAATTGTCAAGAGTGAATGAAAACAGAGACAGAAGATAGAAAATATTAATAGGCAATTTACAGGAAAAAAATGGAATAAAAGCAGAAATATTGTAAGAAACATTCTAGTTTGGAAGTTCACATACCAAATTGTGCAACAGAAATTTTGAGTAAACATTTGGAACAAGCAGTTAAATACTCTTTTAATAAAGAAACATTGAAAAACTCAAATAGGTAGATTTAGTCTGTTATCTCATAAATACTAAAAACTAAAATTATTTGGTTTAACAATCAAAGTCGTAGAATATGGACCTATAGAAATAAAGCAGGGGAAATCTATGTTTACATTCCTTTTTGTGATTTCCATTCATATTACACAAGTCCTAGACAGCACAGGAATACAAAAAATATCAACAAAATAGGAATAGAAACAAAAGAAGAACTAAGATTCATCAGGGACAATTACAAATTTCCTATGATAAATGTGATAATTGTGTATATCTAAATTGCATCAATAAACTTAATTATAAAACAAGAGATCTTAAGGGCTGGGGATGTACCTCAGTGGCATAGCACCTGCCTGGCAAGTGCGAGGTCCTGAGTTCTATTCCCGGTTCAAAAAAAAGCAATCTTTAATAGTGAAAGAAAATTTTAAATTGAAGGTTTTTTTGACTTCCAAAAGACCTGACACCATTTATTTAAAAATCATAGGAAATTATACATAGACATTAACACAAATAAAGTGTTTGAAAATATTTCAGGATGAAAATTAATATGCAAAATTTAACTGCATGTCTACAAACCAGCAACAATCATAAATGTCAGGAAGAGCTATATTCCCATTATGAGGAAAAAGAAAAAAGATTATAAATAAATTTAACAAAAGAAGTACAGGACATTGACAATCAAAGTTTTATTCCTGAGGAAAAATTAGAAATCCAGTACTAATAGATGAAAGTGCAACAACTATTTTATTTAAAACTTGAAATATCATTTCAATACAAGACTTGTCAAGGCAATATATGTTTTTGAAAAAAAGGAATATCTCAATACAAAGGTTAGATTGAAACATAAATGTCCTCTATTAGCCTAATTTTAAAAGGAAAAAACAAACTTGGAAGAAATATATTACAGATTTTACTAATTATTATTGCAAGGGTGATTACACTGAGGAATGAAACAGTATGGAAAGTTCACAAATAAAATCTTTATTGTTAAGTTTCTATGACAATAAATAAGTAATGTATAAAAGTAATAGTGTCTTCATAGGGAAATTATCCACATATATATTAAAAATATAAACACATAACAAACTATGTATATAAATTAACTAAACTGGATCAGATCAGTTCAGTTTTTATTTTTTATCTACACACCGGTACTAACTGGACATATCTCAATCTATTTGACCATGGTATGATAATGTCAATAACTATTTTATTAAAAACACAGAAAATGTAAAAAACATGAATGCTTAAAAAAGCCAAAATTAAGGGTTTCCTAGAAAAAAGTAAAAACCAATAATTTTAACATTTGATTGGACAAACAGATATTAGATATACCAACAAATGTATGATGTATAAATTTAATAATTAGAAACAACATCATTGTTCAAAAAAATTAAGCCTTCATGTCTGTAAGGAGAGGTAAAGAAATTAAGGAAATGCAAAACAAGCTAGTAAATAGGAGAAAAATTTGCAAATTATATCTGCCAAAAGATTTGTATTCAGAATACATCCTTACAACCAATGGACATTCTACAGTAAGTCAACTAAAAATACACAAAATGCCAAAAGTTGCATTTCATCAAGAAAGACATGAATGACACAAAAGTTTAGGATAAAGTCATAAAATGTGTTAATTGTTATTGTAGCTGGGCATACACCTGCAATCTCAGCACTCTGGAGTCTGAGATAGGAGAATCACAAGTATTGCAAAGCCAGCATGGGGTACACAGTGAGGCCAAGGTTAGCCTAAACTTAATAGGGAGACCCTGCCTCAAAATAGCAAAGCAAAGCAAAACAAACCAAAACAAAACAAAACACCCCAACACAATAGTCAGTGACTTTGTGCACGAAATACATTTGTTGAACATTGATAGTAGAAATATAAAATGCTTCAGATTAGAAAATATTTTGGAGACATCTATAAGTTAAATATTGAGTGTGTGTGTGTGCATGTGTGTGCATGTGTGTGCCTTCTAGTGATTCTATACCTAGGAATCTACTAAAGAAAAATGAAAACATTCAACCAAACAAGATAGATTCAGATTTTGCAGCAAGCATTACTCACAATAGCCAAAAATGGAAAACATACAAATGTCCACCAAGGAGCAAAAATATAAATAATGCTTGGTATAGGCTTACAATGGAAATCTATTTTGTAATAAAAATATACAGAGGGATGTCTACAACATGGCTGTGGTAAAAATATTAAGTTGAAGAGACTAAGCCACCCATGAAATATGTATATCACAAGGTTTCATTTGCACACATAATTTGTTGGTCATTAAATCAGGTACAGTCAAATAGAATCCAGCAATACATATAAAAACTTTTGAGCCACACAAAACAATTAAGCTTAAATCTCACACACTGGGAGGAAAGAGCCACATAAAATTGAGTACACACCACATAATTACAAATACAGTGAAGTAATTATTAAATAAATTTATCATTATGAAATATAAGTGAAAACTATCCTATTTCATTGAACTGCACCAAAGACTTTAGGATGCTGAACAGTTCAGGTTTTTTGATCTTATGCTTTTACAACTTGGAAAAATTTCAATCTGTATGATGGTGATATGATAACATGAATATTTTATTAAATGTAGGGAAAATACAAAAAATGAATGCTTAAAGCAACTTAAATTACTATTCCTTTTTTGCTTTTTTTTTTTGTTTTTGCTATTTTAGACAAGGTCTCACTATGCAATTCAGGCTGTCCTTGAGCTTACTTTGTAGCCCAGGCTGGTCTCAATCTTGCTGTGATCCTCCTGCTTCAGCCTCCTGAGTACCAGAGTCACAGGCATGTGCCACCACGCCTGGCTGAATTATTCTTGAGTTGTACAGAAATTTAAAAATAAATCAATATTGAAATTACTACAAATTGTGGGATTCCTCTTTTAAAGATTTCTGCTTTCAAGTTTAGACTAATAGGTTCATCAGGAAGTGAAGAGGTACATAAATACATAAATAAATAAAGACATTCATACCCAGTGCCCTGAGTTACACATACATAGTTCCTGTGTGTAAGTGACCTTTTTAGTCAAGTTTTCATGCCTGAGATAACCATCTTGAATCATCTTACATTTCTATGGTTATAGCAGATGATCACTGGACCCCATTGCTTTGTGCCAGTTGGCAAGGCTTAAGATAACTGGGAGAGGGCGATGTGCTGGGAAAGGCCATTCACCTTGTGGTATCTAGGAAGTCAAACACAGGAAGCTCAGCGTCCTCTTTAAGGGTCCTGCACTGACTACTTTCCTTTGGGTAGGTGCCAGCACCTCAGGGGTCCATTAAATCCAAATGGCACTGCACGGTATTAACCAAATCTTTACCATTTGGTTGTTGTGGGGATATTTGCAATAATTCCTTTATCTTTATAATTTTTGTTTAAAATAGCATTTTCATTTTAAATTGTGTTTTGTCCAAAATTAGCACATACCTTTGAATTCTCATTCAACTAATTTGATCTTTGACTCTATAGTATATTTCACATAGGAAGGATATAATTAAATTTTTTATTCCATACAACAATCTCAGCCTCAAGTTTTGTCTAATCTATTAACAATATAAGTATTAATATGTTAGATTTACTTGTACATCGTTAGTTCTACAGTTTCTTATCTGTTGCATTTAGATGAGTTTCTTGTTTAATTTCCAGGTATTTATACATTTCTCAAATTTCAAATTTTTCCAATTTCCTTTTTATCACTAATTTTTAATATAAATCCCCTGAGGTTAGAAAGTATTTTCTATTCCACCTAACATCTCCCTGTATTTTAGAAATACAAAATTGTAAAATGCTACTTAATCATTTTTGTACTGGGAATCGAACTCAGGAACTTGTGGTTGTTCAGTAGGTGCTTATAGCACTGAGCTAAATCCCAGGCCCATAGTATGAATGTATAAAAAAGAGGGTTCTCAGTGCAATAGATGAAAATAGATGAACAACACAGGAGAGTTTACACCTGCACTTGAGCACAATCAACATCAATCTTCAATTTTTACATTTTTATTTGCCTAAATTACAGACATGATTTATTAACTATCATATGTGACTGAAAACCATCTATACCTATACATTTTATCTCAAGCAAATCATTCAGTATTTTATTCTTCTTTAAAAACTATAAAAGTGTTTACAGTCTTTTGGGATTTCAGAGTAAACCAAATTAAATCTCAGGGTATCAGTTTTGCAAATGAAATTTTATATCTAAAGGAAACAAAATTTTCCTATAAAAGTTCAAGAGGTAAGCAATTTTTAATATCTTGGTACATAGTGTTCTTGGCCCATGCTGTTTCCAAGTTTTTCATTTTCCCTGAAGAAAGCATTACATTATAAGATAGACTACAGTTTTCTCTTTTCACTGTAATTTCTATCTGCAGAGACTTAGAAGCTATTTTAGAACTTGATAATAAGTGCCCAATTTACTACCATAATTTACTTTTAATTGATAATGAATGTATAATTATAATGTGCTTTAGGAAGTGTTACTTCAAGTGGCAGCTCAAAAAATGAGATTAATATCTATTCAATAAAGAGAATTAAGCATGTAACTAATATGCCGAAGAAACAGACCCCTTTCTTATAAACTTTTGGTCTCTCAAGACTGTTCATCAACTAGATAGAAGAGGTTATGAGTTATTTCAGAAATAATTTGGGGGTTAGAAAGTTTGGGTGTCTTTTCCCTTCTCCTCTTTAAAAATGTTTAGGTGCAGAAGATAAGTGAATGCATATATTCTAATCTTGTTGGATAAGAAAGCTTATCAAGACAAGCCTGATGTGATCCAATGTTACCTGCTATTGGATTTGTAAAAGGAATCAACTGTGCTTAGACATGAGAAAGCTCATTCCAGTCTCTCATTTAAATTCAATTTTCCCATAGCTTTTCCATAAATGAAATTGATAATTTGGCTGTGACTCAATGACTTCTATTCCTATCCACTAAATTATAAGCTAAGTTAGCAAGAAAGTTATAGTTTATTAGGAAAAATTGGGGGCCATGACTGATTAAAATAACTGGGAATCTTGATGATAGTCAAACAATAAAAGATTCAAATAGTATTAAAAGAATAAGTCTCTAGAAAAACCAAGGTAGTTAAGTAGGCTCTTTGATGCCTTGGTACTAAAACCAAAACATGATATTTGATTTTTTTTGTTTTTGTTTTGGTTGCTGTTCTCTGGTTTTTACAACCTCAGTTTACAATATCTTACATTGTGTCTGTTTGACTGTAGTCAGTGTGATTCATTAACCTCTCACCCTATGAGAAGATTATCTTGGCAATAACTGTTTTAGGTTTTGTTTCTGGGGAAGTTTTTGTTTTAGATTTTGTGTCTGGGGAAGTGTTTGTTTATTTTATGTCATTCAGAGTTCAGCTTAGTTGTAGTGTCTTCAGGAAAATTGTTGATGTTAAGTTTATTTTTTAAAAATAGCTTTATATTGAACAAAAAATGTCCAGTTCAGTTTAGCATTGAAATAAAACTAAAATGTGATTGGATCGTCTCTCTGATCTTGGAGGGGAGTAAAAGGTCTTGTTACTTTCACCCTTTTATTTCATGCGAAGGAGGATTTCAATTTGATACATGATGTTTCATGAAAGGAAAAAAATTAAAACAAACTAGCAGCTAGAGTACTTTAACCTGGAATTCTCGGCTTGCCCACCTTTAGCTCAGCTGTCTCCATCCTGATGTGTTTTCCAGGGGGATTCCTGAGTGTTAGTGCTATGCATATCAGCTTCTGGTAATCCATTGGTCATGCCTTTTCTTTACACTTGTGTTCTTTAGAATTTGCTCTTCCGACGATGAAATTGCCATGGTTATATGCCTCTGTTTTTCTTTGTAATTTACTACCATAAGAAAGACATATATTTTTGAAAATACAGAACATGAAACTGAAAATATTTGAAGTTTTCTTTTCTAAATTATTTGTAGCTTTCTAAAAATTGTAAATTTTAAATTAGTATTCACAGAAAAGGTTTTGGACTTGACAGAGAAAATATTTGGTGGAAATAACCTACTGATATTTCAATACGTTCATCCTTTTAAGTCAATGAAGTTTGTTGATATAAATAAAAACTTTATTTCTAATATATTTGGACAATAAGAGTCTAGAGATGATTTTTGTTTATATCATGTGTTATAATGTGTCAGTTAGCACTTCTTTGCACCATTATTGTATGCATTTTGATTAGACATACAAATTACTTCATGTGTTTTAAGGTGTAGTTTTTCCAGGTTTTACTATAACATTATTATTGTTATTATTATTATTATATCTTGTTTTGTTACCTACAAATAAAATAAATAGGGGCCAGGATATAGCTCAGCAGCACAGTGCTCGCCTGGGAAGCATGAAATCCTGAGCTCAATGCCCAGGAGAAAATGAAAAAAAGATGGTGCTAAAATAAACAAATAATAGATATCACATTAGACTTGTATGAAAATTCCAACATCTGTAAACATATGAAATCTGAAACACTTCTAGTTCCAGGCACTTCAGGTAAGTGTCACTCTGTCTCTCACGTTAATTTACAAACTCGTTAGGAATGAATTTCAAGAGTTATTTTTTCACAGGACTTAGTGACAGCAAAAAGACACCTATAAAATATGTCTCCTATTTTATACATTAAGGCAAATATAAACAAGAAAAATTGCATCATATTGCTAAGTAAATGTAAGTAACATTTTCTTACAGCCATAGACCATATATTTAATTTTCATGGGTTTTGGTCTTCATAAGAATTTTAATTATCTGCTTTTTTTCCCCTTACTATTCAAAATGCAACTTAAGTACGAGTGACATAACATGAATGAGAGTGATATAGCAAAAATGCAGTTAATATTTCCATTCAAATTTTCATGTTGACTATTATAGTTATTTCCAGTGTAACATAAATCATATTTGTGTCTTTATATATGTGTTTATTTATATATGTACATATATTTACATATACACATTTCTGTATGTACACCTTCCTAAATGTATACACGTTTATCCTGAAATTTCTAATACCAAAATAACTGCAGTTGTTTATAAGAGAAATAATACAATTAAAAAGCATTATGTCAAGCAAAATGTATTAATCAATTTCAGTATATATAATCTTTCAAAATGTATCAATTGTTAAAGACATGTAATTAGAACTAAAAATTTAGTGCATATATTAATGTTTAAATAATTTATATAATATGTAGTTAATCAGAAAGAACGTTTAAACTTTTAGTTTATTTCTAGTGTATTCATAATGTACGCTCTAGTCTTTGGACTTACACTTATTATTATTATGTAATTTGAATTAGAATATAAGTGTTTTAAACTATGTTGCACTTGTATATGATGTTTAAAATTGACGTTTTGCATTAAAAATCTCATTCATTCATCCATAGAAATCTTAGTAAATGAGAAAGTTAAATGTTCTCAGCCACTCATCAGGTTGGAATTAGACACATAAAGCCAAAAATAATCATATTAGGAAATGTGTCTTCTAAGTGGACTGCAAATCTGAATCTTATAATAGTCTTCGCACTTACTGTTTTTCTTTTTCTCTGACTTGTTTCTTAACTTGTCTATGTAAAAATTTGAATTTACGTGTAAATAAGTCAGGAAACGTTGAAGATACTGGATGTGTAGCAGTGAAATACTAAGGGTGTCAATTTTCTCATAAAATTAATCTGTAGTGAAGCAAAGGAGCAATAAAGATAACAAAATAAATAATACAGTTTGAATTTTAAATGATAAGAAAACAGAAAATTTTAATACCAAGGAAGGAAAGAGCTTTGATTGGAAAGGTTTCTTTGAGGAGAGAAGTTTGAAAAAAATAGTATTGAATGAAAATCATCATAATCTATTATGATAGAGAATTTGTTGGGGAAGTAGGCCAAAGCCAACCTGAGATTGTATAATAAAGGCAAGAATGGTAAAAGTGGTTTTGAAAAACTGGAGAGGGCCAAATCATGGAAGATTTAGAACAGTTCCTTTCTATTCTGGCTGTATGTGAAATTTTAAAATAAGTGGAAAATTAAAATTTACCTAAATGGAGATAAAATCCATTGGCAAGTAGAAAAATAGAAAGACTCAGATGAAAGATAAACCTGAAGTTATATTAAAATAAAGCATTTGAAAAATCAACAAGTTTTTAAGTCTTAAAGGAGTGGAAGGTGCTGATATTAATGGTCACAATACGTGATTGAAAAGGTGAGCTTTATCGGATTTGTCCTTCTGAAGTAAATACCTTATTATGCTACAAATTTTGTACACTGGAGACCAGGCAGTCAAAATGTGATACTGCAGAGAAGAAAGGAGTGAGGTAAACCAGTAATTTCTCTCACTATAGTGTTGAGGACTATTTTAAGGCCACAGCAGAAGGACCCAAATACAGGCAAACATTCTCAGAGCTGAGAGAAGCATTGTTTTCAGACAGAAAAAAAGCAGTAGAAATTGAGCTACAAAAAATCTGATATGACATTGCTTATATGTGTAGGGGTGGGGGAGAAATGATATAATACTCCTTACCCAGGGAAAACTGCCTTTTAAACATTTATTGGTACAATTTAGTTATATATAATGATGGCATTCATCATAGGAAATTTGTGCCTGCACATGATATATCTTGATGTTCTCTCTTCCTACTCCCCTCACCTCCCTTCAGTCTCTCTTCCCCTCATTATTTATAAAGCTTTGTTTTCGTTCTAGGTTTCTTTTTTCACTTTTTTCTTTTCCCTTCCTTCCTTCCCCCCTCTACTCTCTGTAGTTCCCCTTTCATTTTCAACAATTTCTTCTTATTTTACACTATCTATTATATGTTTTGGTCTTCATTTACACTTCCAGTTTCTCACAACAAAAAAAAATGTGATAGATACACAATTGTGAACAATTTATTTTGCTTAGGACTATGGTCTCATGGTGCATCCTTTAATGTAGAAAGATCTCAAACTTGTCATTCTTTATGGCTAAGTAGTACTCCATTATTTAAAAATCACACATCTTCTTTACCCATTCATCAGTTGATTGGTATTTGAATGGTTTCTAAGATTTAGCTATTACAAACTGTGCTTCTGTAAACATGAGTGTGCATATTCCAATGTGGTATGATGCTTTTAATTTTTTGAGAGGATACTAAGAAGAGTATCTGGGTCAAATGGAACCTCTGGTTTTAGTTTTTTGAAAAATCCACTCACTAATTTCCACAGTGGATGCACCAGTCTGTTGGACCAGTCCTCTCCACTGTTGGAGAGGGTTCTTTTTTCCTCATAGCCTTATCAGCATTTGTTTTTGCTTGAATTCTTGATTATGATCATTCTTTCTGGAATGAGATGGAATCACAGCATTGTTTTGATTTGTATCCCTCAAATGAATGCTCAGTGATACTGAACGTTTTTAAATACATTTAATTGTTTTTTGTACTTTTTCACCTGAAAAGTGTCCATTCATTTCAGATGCCCATTTTTGGAATGTGTCTTTAAATTTGGTGGTTCTAATTTTTTTATAATTCTTTGTATGTTCTACATATTAGTCCTTTAACTGATGAACCACTGGATAAGAGTTTTGCCCATTTTGTGGATTGTTGTTTTTTTTTTTTTTTACATTGATGGTGGTTTATTTTGCTGTGCAAATCTTTTTAATATGGTGAGATCCCAGCTGTCAACTCATTATAGTACTTCTCCTGTCATCGGATTTTGTTCAGGATATCTTTTTATACACATTATGATGTCTTCAAAACTTTTACCTAGGTTCTCTTCCACTATATTTAGTTTTTCTAGGTTCTCTTCCAGTATATTTAGTTTTTCAGTTTTAATGTTTAGATCTCCAATCTATTTTAATTTTAGTTTACTGAATGATGAAAGAAGTGGGCCTAGTTTTAGTTTTCAGCATGTGGAAAGCAAGATTTTCCAGCACCATTTATTAAAGGCTCTATCTTTCTTCCAGTGAACATTTTTGTCCCCTTTTCAAATAATAAAGAGGCTATGTGTGTTTGGAGATGTTTCCACATCTTCTAATCAGTTTTCGTTGATCCTCAGGACTTTGTGATGGTACCATTCTGTTTTTTCCACTGTACTCTGTAGTGTAATTTCAAGTCAGGGATTGTGGTGGCTGTTATCTTGCCTTTGTTTTCCAGAATTGCCTTTAGTATTATAGGTCCCTTCTGGTTCCAAATGAATCTTTGAAATGCCTTCTCTAGTTCTGTGGGGTATGCTAATGGAATTCTGATTAGGATTGCGTGCTGTTTGTGACTGGGAACATGCCTGGTGTGGCAGCTGAGAGCTGGGCCTGTTTGGGACTGGGAACATCACAGGACTGGTAGCTAGGAGCCGGGGCTGCTCAGGAGAGCTAGGCCCACCCTTCGCCCACAGAGAACATTGTGGGGACCAGTGCTGGAGAGTCAGAGTTGCCTGGGTCTGCTGCTGCTGGGCCTGCCCTCCTCCAAGAACATCTAGGAAGTCTGCCACAGGCATGAGTTGCCTTGGACCACGCTGATCTGCCATTCACCAGGAACATTGGACTGCAGTGGACTACCATGCTGGCTCCATGAGAGGCTCAGGAACCCCTCACCCAAACAGAAGACTTCATCAGGCTTGTCAATGTGGTGAGTTTCCCCCACAAAACAGAGGCCTCCAGTGGGTAAATAGGGACAAAAGTGAAACTCTCTCCAAGTGTAAGACATTGGCTAACCTGGCAAGAGAGTAGATAACCCCCTACCCCCACACAGAGAACATCAGACAGGTTGAGGAGAGTGCCAGTATTGCCCTGCCCAAATTTAGAGGAAATTAAAAGAACTTGTGAGACCCTCAGTGGCACAGTAGGGCCTCAGCTGACAAAAACACTATAGCCAGGGAGACCTGGTGATCGGCCACAACCTGAAGATATAACAACAGCAGGAACTAAGAATTGTCCTACATCAACATTTCTTGGAAAGTTAGCCCAGAAAGAATATAGAACTCACCCAACAGGCATAGTAGGAGGAATTCAGGAGACTAGATCTCCTCTTCATGGTGGTACCCAGCAATTTGACAAACATAAACCACACAGTATAACCCTGAAACACACACTGCAGAAAGTTGTGACTATTGGAATAGAAAGACCAGAAATTTACTGAAAAGAAAATGCCTAAATGAAAAGGCAAAACGCAATTACAAACATCTAGTCCATCAGGAGCAAGTACAGGTGATAATGAAAGAGGACACTAAAATTCATACAATAGAAATCTCTGAAAAGGTAGCAAATGAAGTAAAGAAACAAATCCATGAGGCTATGGAGGAACTCAAATTAGAAATAATGTCTTATGTAAAGACAAAAGTAACAACCTTAGTAAATGAGCTGCTCAACATAGCTAGAGAAGAAATAGATAAGAAAATACAGGAGCATGGGAAATTGACTGAAACTTTGAATGAACAATGCAGAAAAGAAGCAGAATCTACGAAACAAATTCAAAGAGATATGCAAGAAGCAAAAAATTGTATTGAAAGCCTACAAAGCCATGTAAATGAAGCTGAGGATAGAATCTCGGACATTGAGGACAGGATTCCAGATAGCGATTTGAAAGGGTAGAACTTATAAAACAACAAAGCATCACGAAATGACAACCCAACAGCTACAAGGTGATGCCAGGCGAAACAATGTTAGAGCAATAGGCATTAGTGAGGAGGCAGGAGACAATGCAGAGTATATACCTGAGCTGTTCGCAGAAATTGGCAGAAAATTTCCCAAACAAGGGGGGAAAAATCTGATACACAAATAAGTGAGGCATATAAAATGCCAAACAGTCATAGCCAACATAAATGTACACCCAGACATATAATAATTAAGATCTCAGATATACAGCATAAAAACAGAATACTAAAATCCATTAGAGAAAAGACACAACTCACCTACCAAGGAAAGCCTATTAGAATCACAGCAGACTTCTCAGCACAAACCTTCAGGTTAAGAGGAGCTTGAAGTGAAGGATTGCAAGCCCTAAAAGAAAACAACTTTCAACCCAGACTGATGTAACCAGCAGAACTGTCTTTCAAATTTAATGGAGAAACAAGATACTTCCATGACAGAGAACAACTAAAGAAATTCATATCCACAAACCAACCTTAGAAGGAGTGCTGAAGGACATCCTAGGTAGAGATAAAAATGACCACTATCTCCAGAGCAACAACAGAAAGAAATCACCAGGCAGGAAAAGAAAATAAACAAGAGAGAAAAGCAGGAAACTAATGACAGTAACACAACATGGCAAAGTGAAGCCAGTACATGTCAGTGATATCCATAAATGTAAATGGGCTCAATTCATATATCAAAAGAAACAGGTTGACAGAATGAATCAAGAAACAGGACCCCACAATATGCTGTAAACAAGAAACATATCTGAATCAAAAAGAAACTCATAGATTAAAAGTCAAAGGATGGAAAACAGTATTCCATGCTATGGGAACCCAGAAAAAAGCAGGGGTAAGTATTCTATTTGCAGACAATGTGAACTTCAAACCTAAAATGATTAAAGAGACAAAGAAGGTCACTACATACTTGTAAGTGGAAAAATTCAAGAGGAAAAACTAACAATTATAAATATATATGCACCAAAAACAGGAGCTCCCAACTATGTAAGAGAGATACTAAAGGACATGTAAAACCAAATACACAAGAACACAATTATTACAGGTGACCTTAACATCCCACTGTCACAAAGAGATAGATCAACTACCCAAAAAATCAACAAAGAAATAGTAGAACTGAATCATAACTGTGAGCAATTGGACTTAGCAGATGTTTACAGAGTGTTCCACCCAACCACATCAGAATACACATTCTTCTCAGCTGTGCACGGGACATTCTCCAAAATAGACCATATATTGTCCCATAAAACATGCTTAAGTAAATGCAAAGGTATTGAAATTATCCCATGCATACTATCTGACCATAGTGCACTGAAATTGGAAATTAATGGCAAAAGAAATTGCAAAACTGGCATAAATACATGGAAATTAAATAACAACTTTTGAGCAACCAGTGGGCTACAGATGAAATTAAAGAAGAAATAAAGTAATACCTACAATTAAATGAAAATGCAGACACAACTTCTGTAATTTGTGGGATGCAATGAAAGTGGTCTTAAGAGGGAAATATATAGCAATAAATTGTCATATCAAGAAAACAAAATGAGCACAAATAAACAATCTAATGCTTCATCTGAAGCTTCTAGAAGAAGAAGAGCAAGTTAAATCTAAAGCTCATAGAGGAGAGAAAATTTTAAAGATTAGAGCAGAAATCAATGCAATTGAAACTAAAAAAAGTACAAAGAATTAATGAATCCAAAAGCTGGTTTTTTGAGAGAATAAACAAAATTCACAAACCTCTAGCTAACCTTATAAAGAAAAAGAAAGAAAAAACCCAAATTCGTTCAATAAGGACTGAAAAAGGGGAAATTACCACAGATCCCATGGAAATTCAAAAGATCATGAAGACCTACTTTGAAAATATTTACTCACATAGAGAGGAAAACACCGAGGAAATGGACAGATTTCTAGAAACATGTGAACTACCAAAGCTCAACCAAGAAGATATAGCAATTTTGAATAACCCAATATCAGCTATTGAAATTGAAAATGTAATAAAAAAAAAACTTACCAACAAAGAAAAGCCAAGGTCCTAATGGACTCACACCTGAATTCTATAAGAAATTTAGAGAAAACTTAAGGCCACTACTCCTTAAAGTCTTCAATGAAATGGAAAAGAAAGCAATCCTCCATAATTCATTCCTGGAGGCAAGTATTACTCTGATACCAAAACCAGACAAAGACACAACCAAAAAGAAGAACTATAGGACAATCTCACTAATGAACATAGATGCAAAGATTCTCAAGAAAATACTAGCAAATAGAATGCAGCAAATGATCAAGAAGATTATACATCATGACCAAGTGGGGTTCATTCCAGGAATGCAGGGTGGTTTATATATATGCAAATCAATATATGTAATACACCACATCAACAGAGCCAAAAACAAAAATGACATGGTCATCTCAATAGATGCAGAAAAAGCTTTCGATAAGGTTCAACACATGTTCATGATAAAAACCCTTCAGAAACTCGGAACACATGGTGTCTACCTCAAACTTCTTAGGCCATCTATGACAAAACAACAGCCAATATTATGCTAAATGAACAAAAACTGAAAGCTTTCACTTTAAAATCAGGAACAAGACAAGCATGTCCACTATCACCACTACTTTTCAATATAGCTCTGGAAACACTAGCCAGGGCAATCAGACAAGAGAAAGAAATAAAAGGACTAAAGATAGGAAAGGAAGAAGTTAAATTATCACTATTTGCAGATGACATGATACTCTATATAGAAGACCCAAAAAACTCCATTAAAAGACTACTAGAGATAATAAACAAATTCAGCACTGTAGCTGGCTACAAAGTCAATGCTCAAAAATCAAAAGCATTCCTGTGCACAAACAAGAAATTCACCAAAATAGAAATTATGGAAATATCACCCTTCATAATAACATCTAAATAAATGAAATAATTAGGAATCAACCCAACTAAAAATGTAAAAGACCTATATACTGAGAATTATACTATGTTTAAAAAGGAGATTGAAGAGGATATCAGAAAATGGAAAGATGTTCCATGCTCTTGGCTAGGAAGAACCAACATAGTGAAAATGGCCATACTCCCAAAACTATTAAACAGATTTAACACAATCCCAATCAAAATAACATTGACATACCTCACAGAAAATACAGAAAACATTCATAAAATTCATTTGGAACCAGAAGAAACCTAGAATAGCAAAGGCAATTCTGGGCAATAAGTCAAGGCAGGAGGCATCTCAATTCCTGACTTGAAACTGTATTACAAAGCCACAGTGATAAAATGAGCATGGTACTGGCAAAGAAATAGACCCGAGAATCAATGGAACAGATTAGGAAATGCAAGTATAGGTACAAAGACACTCAGC
>PVJX010014058.1:0-45851 GCA_004027295.1 Dolichotis patagonum
GGAAATTTTCTTTAATAATTGCTGTGAATAGCCTTTGTAATTCCTCTGGTTTGATTCCTGCTTCTTCATTCACATACTTTATTCTTAAGTTATAGATCCTCTTGTCATCTTCCAGTCTTTGTATGGTTACTGCCTGCTCCCTTGTTATTTTTAAGAGATCTTCCCTTTCATGATCACACATTGCAAACTTGTGTTCAATTTTTGATAGTCTATCTTTGGTTTCTTTCAAGCAGTTTTGCCAGCTTTCTATGGAGTCTTTAGTTTCCTGATAATCCCTTTGAATCTGCTTCATAAATTCTAGATTTTTCCTGAACTCTTCATTAAATTTTTCTCTCCATTTGTGTTCCTCTATTCTTCTGTCTGTGTCTTCTTGAGAGGTGCCCAGCCCTTCTTTTATTAATCTACTTATCTCTTGTTTAATTTGAATTAATATTTCAGTTTTGGTCCCGCTTACGAGGTCCTGAAGATATCTTTTTATGTCCGCTAACGCTGTGTTTGATGTTGCATTTTTGCTGCCCTCAATCTCTTTTGTATTTACCTCTCCTGGATCAATGTTCTCAGGGTTGGGGGCTGGGAGTGTTTTCTTATTTCTCCCTTTCATCATGTTTTTGGTTCCTTCCACACAAGTGTACAGTGTAATTCCCAAACCCTTTTCTTGTTGTTTAAGGCTCCTCTAGAGGGTGCAGGCTAGGAGCTTTAGCCCTCTTCAATAGGTTATCAGAGATTAGAGTTCACCCACGGGCAGTGTGCGCTAGCTCCTCCATTCTGGGCCACTCAACCTTTGCAGGCCTTCACTGCATCAGTGTGCACTGATCTCAGGGAAGTAACTGGGTCCCCGCCAGGGATGTGGCCTAGTCCAAGCAGATTCCACCAATCCGCTTGGCAAGGGGAGCAACCAGCTGAAGCCACTTCCTTATGGAGTTAGGGCTGTCCTGCCCAAATCCAACATGTCGTCCAGTCGGTTTCCCCTTTCCCGTGGGAGGGTCTTATTCCCATCACTCACCGCATCCTCGAAAACTGCTGGACTCCCAACCTCCGACTTCAGTGCGGCTGCAGTGGGAATTCACAGTGCCTCTGGGTGGGTTGTGTGCAGAGCCGGTCCTGGTGAGCTGCACGCAGGGCTGTTCAGCTCCGCACTCCGGAGGCTCAAGCCAGTCGCTTTGGCAGGGATTGCTTGTTCAGGTCGGGCGGAATTCAGGCTCTTGAGGAGGGCGCCGTGCTTGCTGATCTTATCTTCACTAATAGTAGCCCCAGGACCTCATATTCGAGTGGGTTTTTGCACTTTAGTTTCTTTCTGGGTTGTGAGAGTCTATCTCTCTCTGTTTGGGTCTCTCCAGGGTGTTTTATTCTGGCATTTGAGCTGTCTCTCTCAGAGAAGGTCTCTCTCCTGCTACCTACAAGTCTGCCATCTTGTCTGTGCTATTTGGCAGCGTGCATCTATAAAGCGCCTCTTGCTCCAGAGCATTTACTAAGCTGGAGCTATAGGTCAGTGTTATGTTTGGTTCATCAAAAGCATAAAATGCCTTAAAGATATTGTTTTCTGGAAGCTGCTTACACCTACATGGAAGAAATAAGCCTGCAAGGGGTTTGGCCTGGGCTTCTTAGGTACTGTGAGTAACTTGTGCCTTCAGTTTCCTTGGTTTTGAATTCCAACTCTGCATGGCTAGAAGAGGGAGACACTGACTTCCACTGGTGTGCATAAAATGACTTCACAGGGACGTTAAGCTATGTGCTTCTGCAACTCACTTCCTTTTTACTCATATCTCAGCACAGTTAAACAGCTACAGTAAATAGTGTGCGCAGTTTACAGATGACTTTCAAGTCACTCATCCCCAAATCACCTTGGGGATGTCTCTAAGGGAGAAGACTCCACTTGCCTCGGGGACAGTGACAAAAAAACTGGGATTTCCCCTCTGATTTCCTTGCCCTGCCCAAGTAGCAAATAGTTTGAGAGAGGGAAGAGGAGGAAGAAGGAAGAGAGGGACAGGGAAGGAGGGAGATGGGGAGAGGGAGACAGAGAAAGAAGGATGGGGTGGGGGAGACAGAGAGACAGAGGGATAAAGAGAGAGAGGGAAGGAGGAAGGGAGGGAGAGAATACAAATGAGTGTATTTGGCCAAGGACTGGATGACTCTCCTTCCCAATTTAGAAAAAGAAAAAAGAGGGGAAGAAAACGAAAGAAAAGCTGTAGAGCGCTTCCCTTCAGCAACCTCACAAATGTAAAACCTTCCACACTGGTGACTCCTCATTAGCTTACTGAGTCTGACAGCATAATTATTGCAGCTGCTTTGTGCTCTGAATAAATAAATACGAAAGTGGGTGTTTAAAAATTTTTTGAGAAGGGGAATTCAGTCATCTAGACAGTCAATAGGACAAATTTATTTCAAACTTTTAGATTGTCGTGTATTTAGATCATCTCAGAATGAGATAATGAGATAGTTGTCTTTCAGTCTGAGTTCCTGAGCTCAGGCCTGCTGGCTGTTACCCCTTTCAAACTTTGCTCTAACTCTCCTTCCTTTGGAAATCTGATCCTGGGGTCTCCATTTGTTCTTCCTGACTGATAACTTGGGAAGGCTCTGTGCACGGAGTGCAGAAAGTGACTTAATGAGATTGCAGGCCAAATAACCTTTCACAGGAAACAAGTTAATCAAATCTTGTATATGTGCCTGCGATGGCTAAAAGAGAAAGCACAGGTCAGAAAGAATGCTTGGGAATGAAACTATCCTTTCCAATGTCTTGCCATTCCCTCTGTCACATGGGTCTTGCAAAACTCTCCCATGTGACTGCCTGGCTGCAGTTGCTCTGTGTTTGCAATTATGCAGAGTGAACACTTCCATGAATAGAGGTGATTTTAGCTCGCGTGTGTATAGAAAGGCCTCCACTCCTCAAAGTGGAGCCACTCCCCAAGGCTCATACCGTGCCTTAAATTAAAGCTGCTGACTGATGCGCAGTGAATGCGGCACATGCGTGCTTTCCACTGAAGCGCATGACATTCACATCTCTCTCACCTCTCCTCCTCTCCTTTCCTCCTCTCCCAGGACCATACTGACATAGACTCACATTCAGCGAGGTGTTCCTAAAATAAACATTCTGTGCAGATGGAACCATCAAGGCCTACTGAGGGCCAAGAGTACACAGGACTGTTGGCAAAGTAGAGAAGAAATTACAGATCCTGTAAGTCTTAGACTACCTGTATCATTTTAACTCATTCTTTTAAGCAATAAAAATAACACAAGTATTAAAGAAAATTCTTAAAAAGAGAAAAATGGTCTCTAGTTCCTCTAAACAAGAAGGACATTTTCATTTTGTGTACTACCTTTCACTTTTGTTCATATGCATAATAATCTCCATAGGTACATGTGCATAATGTGTAAGTTCATATTCTCGTTTCTCATACCTCATGTCCTAGCAGAAACATTTCCATAATATCTCACCCTCCTGTTAGTAACTTTAAATGGTTGTATAGTACTATATGCTGATTTAATGGACCCACATTTATCCAATAGGTTCTTTAGTGTTTAAATTACTTATTTTATTTTATAATTTTAAGTACACACCAGTGTAATGGACATTTTCATTTTTCCTTGTTCAATTTTTAAAAATAATTTCCAGGAATAAATGTTCAGAATTGAAAGTATGTGCAAAGTTTGCCATCACGGCATCACGATGCCATCATCAACGTTGCCTCCATTTATACTTCCAACAGTGGTGATTCATTTTACCACAGCCTCACTATCACTGGTTAAAAGGAAAAAATAACTAATGCAACAGCTACTTGTAGTTGTTTAATCCTAGTAAAGTGGTTTATTCCATATGTGGATATGCTCTTCTGTTTCCTCTTTCACAAATTGCTATCTTATGCCCATGCCCCATTTTCCATTTGATTCTTAATGTTTTTCTTATGCAACTGAATGAGTTATAGGGAGAAACAAAGACAATATCTACTATGGAACAAGAAATCTTAAAACTCCAGAGTGATTCTGTGTATTATTTTAAAAAGAAAAAAAAAACAGAAAAAGAAAGAAACTGGAATCAGATTACTTTAGGGAAAGGGTCAGTAGTATTGGGGTGTGAATCTCTATTAAATAAACAAGTGGTCTCCTAATGCAAGGTTAAAAGTTACCTGGGTTTTGTGGAATCTTTCCCAGGAAGGCTTTAATATAAACACAGAGCCTGTGTTGTTGGAAAAAGCAGGATCTGGCACTCAAGATCTTGGTTCTAATCCTGGGTTTGCTCTGACATTTCTGTGAGGTCTTTTTTAAAGATGTCTTTGAGAGTTGTGAGCAGTGGGAAGAGGGTCTGATGTGAAGTCAAGTCTCGGGTCTATCACTTACTAGCTGTGTGGTACCAGTTTTCTAATCTGTAGTATGAGGATAATGATTTCATCCTTACCAGGAAGTACATGGTTCGAATGAGAATTTTTGCTTTCTTTTGCAGTCTTGGAGATTGAACCCAGAGTCTTGTACATGCTAGGCCAGAGCTCTCCCACTAAGCTACACCCCGGGCCAGCTGAACGAGCGTTTATGTAAGCACACAGATGCCCAGTAGAGACCGCTACTACGATTCTTCCTCAGGGGCCAGTGATGTACCTGTATTACAGAGCAATGCTTTAAGTAGTCACCCGAGTCCCCTCCCTCGCTAAGGATCCCTCTAAGAATCTCTAACTCCTTTCTGAATGGTTTATCTTTACTTGGAGACTCTTTCAGCCCTCAGTATTTACACAGTCAGACAACTTAAAGGTGTGGAAGGGCTGAAGGATGTGATTTACTCCAACATCTCCTAGCAACAGTACTCTGTACAACACCATAAAGATGTCTGAATCCAAGATTCCCCTCCTGTACTTGGGTATGGGTTGAGGACAATTCTGAGTGTAAAACCTAATTCCTAATTTGCTTCTTAGTATCTTGTTTCTCAAGTCCTGGTGAGTAGAAGATTTAAAAAGTGCAGAGGGTCGTAAAAGAATGTTTCAAACTCCTAGAGTCAAGGGACCTGGCTCAGAATCATCCTTCCCTCTTCCCCACCATCATCACTCTGCTTAAACTTAAGGTAAACCACATAATAATAGCAGTAAACAGAAACATACAAAGAGCTACACTGAGATGCGCTAGTACGTATTTAGGAACATTTAAATTGTTGCAAAAAGATACGCAGCGATAAGGAAAAACTATGGTGTATATGAGTTAAGCTTGTGCTCTCATTAAAAAGCAGATGGCAGGCCAAGGCTTTAGCTCAGTGGCATAAGTGCCTGCCTGGCAAGCGCTAGGTTGTGAGTTTGATCCCTGGTACTAAAAAACAAAAACAAAAACAGATGGCTTTAGAGCAACGTTAGATGTAGTAAGAGGGACACGACATCCCTTTCCCTGGATGTCCTTTCTCGCCAGCCACTCAGAACCGTCACCCTTCAGCACTCACTCATAACGTCGTCCTGAATCCCCACCACCAGTGTTTACCCTGCCTCCTGCACACATTCAGAATACTTCATGCTTCATGACCTGTAACTATTCCCATACTCATTCTTTCTCCTTCAAGACTGCAAGCTCATTGCGGACAAGATCCATGACCAATGCATCTTTGGGCCTTTCAACATCATACCTGATGGACACTCAGTAAATCTTTGAAGAATGAACTGCAACATGATTTCTCCATTATGCTTAGCATTATGGGTCTATGCTGGACTCAAGATCTCGGAAACAAGCAAGATGACTGGAACAGATTCAGAATAGAACAATGAACCAAAAAGTCTAAAGAAGTGGGACAAACAGAATCTGTATGTGGAAACAACAATAGAACAGTTCAAGCAATTCAGCCTGGGGAGGTGACCACTGGGAAATGATATCATAAGCATCTTCAAATATATTACAGAGGTATTAAAAGAGCGCCTAAGTTCTTTTATTGGAGTGAAATCAGACCCGGCTCAGGTTTTACCAGGGCAATGTGAGTCGGGGAGTGGTGCCTACCCAAGAGCTATTGGAGCACGGCTATCTAGCCAGTGTGACAAGGCAGGGTGAGTGCTGTGCCTTCCCTTGTCCTGTGCAAGTGTCCAGCGACAGGACAGGCTGAGGCACATCACACGTGCAAACTTACTTGTGAAACAACTGCAAGCTTTTAAGTTTAACATTTTTTTTTTCTCTAAGACACTAAAACATGTTTTAAAGGAGAAGGATTTAGTCCAGGAAAGAATGGTAGAGAATGAAGCCTGGGATTTGGAGAGAAAATGTAACTAACCCACAGAGAAAGAGAGACAGCCTTTGAAGTCTTGACGATCAAGGACCGTGGCTTAAGGACCAGACTCTTAAATCACGTGGCATTTACTGCCCAGGATAAAAAAATTCTTTTCTGGATCAGTGTGTGTACTTCAAAATGGCTAGGTTCCAAAATCAGTCTTAACTTTCCAAGGGCAACATTTGGAAGGCTTCCTGTAAGAACAGAGCAGAGCCAGTTTCTAGAAGGGGCAGCTTAATGATTTTTCTTCCCCTTCTACCCCAAATCATTAAACACTGTTTCTTTCCCAGAGCTGAAGTTCATGCTGAGGGCAAAGGGAATTAAATGGAGAGGCTAAACCTGCAACTGAGATTAGAGCACTGCCTAGTGCCTAATTTTAGGTCCTTGCTGCCCCAGCTGACGGCCTGCACCGCTGGCTTGGCCACGAGGGCCACGGGTACGTGCCTGAGTGGGGCAAGCCACTCCCTGGCCATCTGCAAAAGCAATTAGGTTGCTGTTGGGGGTGTTTGGAAAGGGACTACCAATAATTTCTCCTTCAACGAATGTTTCTTCAGGTGTTCAAGAATCAATGAGGAAAATGTCAGAACTTGGCAGACATTCCCACATGCTTGCCATTCTCAGTGTTCACGCTTTCCCACTTAAGAGCAACCTCCAAAAGGGAACTAATCCTGGAATTCCTCTTTTTTCATGGCAAATAACCCCCTGCTAAATTTCCCCTGGCTCTAAGCATACTATTAAACCTAGAGAAAGTGTTGTTCAGGATTTAACTTGATGAAAATTGACATAGATGGACGGGGGGATCCTTTCATTCTGCAGGGAATTTCTACACCACTCTTCTCCTTGGATGTAGGCTGTGCCCTGCTCTCCACATATTTCCCAGGCACAAGTCTCATGCTTTAATTGTCTTCTTCAGAGGGCAGACAATAAGCTGGCATCTTTGAGATCAAAGGGGAAACAGAATATATTTTAAAGTGACAACTCTGTTATCCTGAAACCAGAATAATAAACTGATATAAATATAAGCTCTAAATGATTTCATACTGAAATGCTACCAGAGACCAAGAATTTTTGCATAATTATGGCAGGGAAACTTTCCTTACACAGTATGTCTTTTTTTTTTTTTTTTTTTTTTGCACAATTCTCATGCCTGAGGCAGCCCACCTTGGGGATGGAGACTTCCTATCCCTGCTGGTTGGGAACCGTGATTGCCCACTGGTGCTGTCTGCAAAGGAGGCTCCTAACAAAGGCTCTTCGCCAGGGGCAGGAACCAGGCTGCACCGCAGGCTCAGGGGAGGCACCTTGCTCGGATAAAGTGCCCTTGGCTGGGTACTGCTGGGACAGTGCACAGACCAACCCCAGCTGCTTGTCTCCATTTCTCTATTTTTCTTTCCAGTTTTCCTGGCTGCTTTGCTTTTCCTGTCTACTTGTCCCATATCCTAATGTTGATCTCTCTGTATCTATTCCTACACCCACCCTCCAACACACATGCACACACGCACACACACACACACACACACATGCTCATGTGCACGCACACACATACACATGCATACACACCATCGCACCCCCTGTCTCTTGGTGCCGGCCCTTTCATCTTCTCCCTCAGGGATTTGAGATGTCGCTGCAGGAAGTGCTTGTCCGCAGAGGCAGCAGCAGCAGAGCCCTGTGGCTTTGACAAACCTCATTTAATTGGGAGGAAGCCAGGAGAATTTGAAAGAACTGAAACATCCACGAAACTCCTTTTATCAGGCATAATTTAAACTCTGCATGGAAAAACCCCTATATGTATAAAGAAAAGTCAACTTCCCTCCTGCTGTGAGCACTCCTCATCTCCCCCAGCACAGGCAGGCTCCTGCAAGATTCCATCTTTTCATTTTTCTAAAAGTGTCAAAGTAGATTTGGGCTCTGTGGCTGCGTGAACAGAGAAGGAATACAGATTATTCTATCTCTGTCACCAGAGTACGCACAGAGACATATACACAAACACACAGACATACACACACACACACACACACTCACACACTCACGGACACACCTACCCTCGAGGCATGCGTGCACCACAGCCCCTCTGTTGGTGGTTTTTACTTTGAGTGATTCAGGAATAATCAAAAGCCACGTTTCTCATAACACATCAGCCTGGACACTGATGGTCTCTTCCTAATTACCCTTCGACAGGCAAAAGCTGGTGCCCAGAAAACTCTGAAGATCCTCAACAGTTCTCAGTGTGCAGATTAATAGATCCTGGAGGAAGGTGAGTGGGGAAGATTTTTTTTTTAAGTAAGGAGAAAGAATGAATATGTGTATGTGTGTGTGTGTGTGTACACCCAAGCATCTATACTTGTTTGATATCCTACAGTTAGAAATTCCAATCCCAAAGAAGAAAGCCAAGAAGGATCTCTGGGTTCAGGCTGGAAAACAAGGGATCAGGATGGGAGGAGGTGGGGCTGGAATGGGGCAGAGGTGCCAGGGAGGGAGCATAGTAGGTCTGCCTGCAAGGTCTGCCCTTCCACCCAGACACCAAGCCCTGTCCCTCCCTTCCTTCCAAATTCCACTTCAGGTTCGCCTTCAGCCTAACTCATATCACTTGAATTGTTTTCCTTTCTCCAAAGAATCGCCTTTAGCACACACGGCCTCTGAACATCTGCAGCTGATTATGCACAGATTTGGGCTGTTTAGATATGATTTGTGCTAATATGTGTATGAGAATGCCTTGTTTCCTCTTCCTCACCCTCTTTTCCTCCCACTCTGAGATCCGTGAGGCCAAGGACAAGCTTCTTGTTTCCCTCAACGTTTTATAGCACTTCATATGTTCTTGACACTTAATGGCAACTTAATAAATTCTAATGGCTGACTCTTCTTCCAGGGTTAAGTAAGACGTTAACCTCGGTTGTACGATTATGGTTATTTTTGGACATTTTAAAGGGCTCACTTTAATAATAAAATTCCTCAACGAATCTCAAACTAAGAGTTTTGGCTATTGCAGGGCGTTGTCTTAGATAAGGTCACACGGCATCAGTAAACACTGGCAACGGGGGCCCAGCCTGCAGCGCGAGCTCCCCCCACCCTTTTCTTCCCCCCTTCCCGCCAAGCTGCTCTTGGACCTGCCAATTAGGGCTTGCTTTTCCCTAATTGAGGATTCTGAAAACTTTTCATTTGAATGTGGATATTTTCAAAGAAAGGCCACCTACAGACGGTCCCCTCAGAAGGGCTCAGGCCTAGCCTGTGTGGCTATCCTCAGAGTCGCTTGTAGCCGCACCCCAGGAAACATGGGGGGCTCCCACCACCCGGCACTGGCACCCGGGCTTGGAGGCTGACTTCAAGGTGACCTGTGAGCCCCACCGCACAGGGGCTCCCCTCTGACCCTGCCTCTCCCTTGCTTTCCAGCATGGCGTTTCCACCCCGGAGAGGCCCGGCACACCCTGTCTTCCTACCCCAGGGGAGAGAGAAGGGGCTTGTTAGAAACTTTGGTTTGCTTCTTCTGGCAGAGGCCAGCTTCCTCTCACCCAGTTCCCCAGTGGGTGCTGGGTCCCGGGCACCTCTCCCCAGCAGTGCTTTGGAGTCTGAGGGGCTCTCAGGCGAACCTCAGGCAACACCAGGCCCCTCTTGCTTCTCACAGACACATGAACCACGAACTTCACTTCTGGGTGCACAATCTGATTCTTCAGCACTGAGAAAAGCCACTGACAGCCGCAACACGTATGCAAACATCCACACGCAAATTCACAGGGGCGCGCATGGCACACGCCCCACTCACCGTCCAAGAGCTGGAACAGCTGGGGCGGTAGGGCCCGGAAATACTCGTGGTCCAGCGCGGCTCGGGCGGACACACGGGCTCGGGGAAAGCCTTTCAGCATCCGGGAAGCCAAGTCCTCTGCCCCGGGAACCTCACCCAGCCTGGAAAAGTGGGAGAGAAAAAGTTTCTCCAGAGGACTCCATTCTTAAAAACAAAGGCAAGAAAAGCAAAGACCAGAAAATGGCTAGATTGAGGATGGTGTTTCAAACAGAACCTTCCCAGGATTACAAAACTTGACAGCAAGTAGGAAAATAATCCCAACACTGAAATTCTTACCTGTTCCCTTCCTAAAAGGAAGGAGAAAGTCTCGATGTTGGATTACCCAACTCCCCTGCCCTCTGCATGTCTCTGGGTACCGTGTGCATGTAAGGGATACGGGATTACAATCAGGGAAACAGAAGTATGTAACTAAGAGTTCTTTGTGGAGGGACACAGCAGCCCAAAGCCCGAATGACCACACGGCCCACGATCGCATGCCGGAGGCTGCGGTGATGAAAGACTTCGAGCAGTGGGGACAGAGACGAGATTCTGGAGGGGAAACTTCACAGGGAATATTCTTATTTTTAGTGTTTCTAAAGCTCAGCCCAAGGGTTAATAGGCAGTTCTCTTGGTTCCCTTTGGGAGGAAGGAGAGCAAAAGAGATAATTAAGCACTCAAATTCCAGTAAGGATGAGTCCTCAAGTAGACCTTACGTCAAATTATACATTTGGAGATGAGCAAATCATTTATTGAGCAACTGTTATGTTCTAGTCAGTGGAAGGTACAGAGTGATCTTTCCTGGTAGCTTAATCTAGTAAAAGAGTCTAACATTTATTCAGTTATATAAATGCATATGTACAATTGTAAAAAAAAAAAAAAAAAAAAAAAAGGCCTTTGCTCTGGTCTGAATACTTACATGCTTCCAAAATTCTTAAGATCATATTAAAGGTGGGGCCTTTGGAGCTGCTTAGTTTGTGAGGGTGACGCCTTCGTGAATGGGATTAGCATCTTCCCAGAAGAGGCTGCCTGGTGCAACTTGTGAAGAGACCCCCAGAAGGTACTCTCTCAGAAGCGCAGAGCCCCCAACCCCAGACAGATCTGCAGACAGATCTGCATCTGCTGGAGCCCGAGTCTTAGCCGTCCTAGCCTACAGAACTGTGAGCAGTAAATTCCTGTGGCTTACAAATCACCCAATCTAAGATATCTTGTTATGGCAGCCCAAGCCTAGAATAGGAGGCATGGCCTGGGAAGGTTTTCTCAAGGAAGCCACCTTTGAGCTGAGAGCAGGGAACTGGGGCCCGCGAGGGACAGGCATTGCCCGCAGAGGGTCCTGGTGTGGAGCTCAAGGTGGAAGGGAGGAAAAGGAGTTTCAGGTAGAGAATGGAGGCTTCCTGGGTGGTGTGGGACAGAGAGACAGGGCCACCTGATAAGAAGCTGGGGAGATTAGTTGTGTAGGGAGATTCAGCAGGAGTTGAGGGTCTTCATGTTTACTTATAGTGCTTGAAAGTCTTTGATAACCTAGCACCAGTTACTTTTGTACCCTAATCTCTACAACTCACAGCTTTACAAGTAGAATGCCATAGAGGGAAAAACACACAGATCTTGCAGGACAATTAAGCACGGACTGACATTCAGAAATTAAATTGCATGGCCAAAAAATAGAGGGGTTACTAGAAGTCCAAGAAGGTAGGAACAGTGCAGGCCGTGGCCCAATGTTGTGATCTGTCTAATTTTTGCATAACATTTGAATAAGAAACTTTCAGGTATCTGATTCTTGGGACACAAAACTGTTTCTGCAAACAGACTGCTACTCTTCAAGCTACGAGTCATCATTTCACAGACGGAGGAGAAGAAATTTGGAGACCCCTAGTGCGTGCAAGTTTTCAGGTCAGTCAGGACAGAAAGGTGCCCATGGTGAGTGCTGCTCTTCTTGACATCCCAAAGGAGGACTGCCCAGGTCTTGCAGTTCTTGACACATGTGAAATATGGTTGTTCTCAGAGGAGTGGGACAGTGGTTTTAATTTCTTGGCCCATCCTGACTCTGAGTATAAAGATCTCCCGCCCCATCACAGCTACTGGCCTTCACTGCATAGGATGAGGCTGTTACTATAAGCTTGACTGGCTCTTTGCCTTTTCCCTTTCATAGAAAGGGTTAGGGTTTAGCATGGAGCGGATGGCCACAGCAAGAGACACCCAGCAAGCCAGGTGTGGTGGCACATTTCTATAATCCTATGAGGGGCGAGGCAGAAGGATCCCTGGGGGGTTGAGGCCAGCCTGGGGTACACAGGGTGAGTTCAAGGCCAACCTGAACTACTTAATGAGACCCTGTCTCAAAAACAAGCAAGCATACAAACAAAAAACAACAAAGAAACACCCAACAGTAGAAAGAAATGATATTCGGGAAGTTGTCCTACAATTTGCCATTCAGCCTAAAAAACATGAGTGCGCTTACTAGGCCTGGTTTAAGAAGTCACTATGGAACCCGAGTGAGGTGCCGGTCTGGTGCACAGGCGTGTGCTCGGCTCCCTGGTACTGCTGAGGGAGCAGTGGGGAGAAGCTGGTGACACCTCAGCTGCTCTTGAGTACACACCTGCAGCTGGACTCGGCTGACAGCTGTGTACCAGATGCATCCCTGGCTCTACCAGTTCTTCAGCTGGACGACTCTGGCCAGACTACCGAGCTTCTCTGAGCCTCAGTTTCCTCTGCTTTGACCCAGGAGTGACTTTTTTTTTTTTTGAGACAAGGTCTCACTACGCAGTTCAGGCTGGCCTTGGACTCACTTTATAGCCCAGGCTGGCCTGGAACTTATGGCGATCCTCCCACGTCAGCCTCCCCAGTGCTAGGATGACAGGCATGCGCCACCATACCCAGTGGGAATAACATTTGTAGGACTGAAAGTAATAATATATGCTGCACTTTTCTGGGCACATATTACACATCCCTGCTAACACTGGTCCTCTCTGCAGAGCCCTTCACAGGGCCAAGAATTTCCTGACATGATAATCTAGGCTGCTACTGTCCTACAGAGCTCTCTCTGATGAAGGAGATAGTCCATTTCCACTCTGTCCACTGTAGCTGTGGAACCCTGGGATTAGAATAACGGAAGCTGAAGTGACCATGTGTGGCCAGTGGCCGCTGTATTAGTGCAGCCCCAGACATCACCCCTCTGGAGGTCTGAGCAGACAGGAGGCCATGTCCGGGCAAAGGTGTAGGTTGATGTTCCCCAAGGTGCTAAGTGCTGCGCGGTCAGAAAGCCCGGAGTGATACTGAGGGGGCGCAAGGGCTGCTTAGCCAGGAACGAAGGCCTCGTGGACAGATAACAGAGGCTGGTGGCATTATTGTGATAGTGGTGGTGGCAGCAGTGCAGAGTATTAGATACTTTGCAGAGTCAGAGTCACTGTTTATTTTGGAAGCCAATTGTAAGATGAAAGAAAGCAACAGGGCAGAGTGAAAACTCAAATATCTCTGATTAGGGCTTAGGGAGCCTGACTCTGCTGTCGGGAGAAAACTGAGCAACCCAAGTAAAATGAGGAGCGCAGTTTCCAAGATGGGGGGAGGGTCGGGTTGTACAGTGCTTTTGGGAGTAAGAGGAAGTGTGGGCACACCCCAGAGCCTGGTGCCTCTGGCCAAAGGGCCCTGGCCATGGTTCTGTTTCCAGCATGTCTGACACCAGGCTGCAGCCTTTCAAAGCATCCAGATAGCATGCACAGGGAAATCAGAGGACGGTAGGGTAAACTGTTCCACATTTTCAGTTAGGATCTTGGCTGGAGACACTTTTCCTCACCTGGGAGATTGTGCCTTTCTTTGACATCTGAGCTCGTTTCCCGTCTCAGATGTTTACCTCACTGCCCTTTTTATCTCCTCACCGAAGCAAAAAGAACAGAGTCTTGGCTAATTACTCTTAGATCAAATAATCTTGCTTATTGTAATTGATCATTGTCTGAAAACACTGGGTTCTTCTTAGCCCCGAGGTTGCCTGGCACAGCTTAGTTAGCTAACTATTCCCGGAATGTCTCTATTATCTGTTTTACTTTGCAAAAGAAACCAGGGATTTGTTGAAGGCTGGTAATAAAAGTCTGCCCTGGTCTGAGCCGGGCTGCGTGGAGAGGGCCTGGGAAAGCATGACCTCCATGAATCAATCCCCTCCAACGGCCACTCAATGATGCTATTTGGTTTCCATGTGTCAGAGAATAATAAGCCCACTACCGTTTTCGTGGGCCAGCACTCCTGTGTTCTCAGGGCCTGGGGCATGGCTCAGGGGCACAAAGCGATTTTAATGGCCAAACTCACTGAAAGTAAAATGGTTCAGAGAGAAAAACTAACACAGAGGGGGAGGGGCACACTCTCCCAGAGGCCAGGTCCCGAGTGCAGCTCCAAGATGGGGTATAGGGAGCTGCCATGCAGCAGAAGAGGGTGACAGAGGTTCCCTTCTCCCTGCCTGGAGACAGCTCCAGTGATGTGCTCACCTGTTCCATGTGATCCGAAGTCTTTGTGGCTTAGGCATCAGGAACCATTCTGCAAAGTACATAGACAAACATTAAAAGACACAAAAGCAACTCTTCAATCTGTGGCCAGGATTATTGTGAAAATTTGAAATGTTCCGCTTGACTTGGGGTGAGAGGATTCAAGTATACAGGGTGTTAATTAATGATTTTTAGGCCTCTTTTCACTCAGAATTTTTATGATTCAGTGGGAGGGAGGTCACTGTCATGGGTTGAATTGTGAGGCCCTCACATTCTTGTGTTGAAGTCCTAACTCCAAACATGTCAGAAGATAATGCTACATGAAAATAAAATCGTGACAGAAATAATTAGTTAAGACATGGTCCCTGGGGTCTGCCCAAATACAATTTGACTGGCATATGTATAAAAAGAGAAAATTCAGATACAGAAGTACAGAGGTATCTGAGACTATGACACTTGGAGATGCCAGAAGAAGAAGGCCATGTATGTGCCAGGAGGTGGCACCTGAAACAACTGGGTCTCCTCATCCTGTCAGATGATGCCCCCTCATCCCTTCAGAACAAGTCTCCTTATCTTGCCAGAGGCCCTTGGACACTTCTGCTTCAGACTTCCCAACCTGAAACTGAGGTGAAACCTTTCTTTTGTTTGAACCACTGATTTGTACTTTGTTACTTCATTATGGCATCCGTTGCCAACTAATGGAAGTCCCAATATTCACTCAGGTCAATGAACCTTGGTTTAACATGTAATGTGTGCAGAGCATGTATCAAGTGCTGAGAGAAGACAAAGAAGTCAGAAGGAACTCTCGCGCCCTCGCAGAGCTTACAGTTCATTTGGGAGAACGAAACACACGCACGTGAAAAGTCACACATCAAATCATGGGGCAAAGTCTCTCAGTCTCAAAAGTGGTCCAAAGGAAGGGGCGAGTTTCACATGCCCCTGGGTAAAGATGGACCTGAATCTTGGCTTGAATAATCCAAAATAGGTGATAGTAGAAAGTGTAATTTAATTCGGAGCATTTCATCAAGTTTATATTGGGATATATGTGTTACTACTTTTGGTATTGACACTAACCCAATTAAAACCACAACAAAAGGTAGAATTTTTCATTCTGGAAACAGTAAATGAATATCTACTGTCTGTAAGAGCCACAAGAAAGACTGCGAAGGAAGTTAGCCGATGCTGCTGATCAAATTCCCACCTCATATCCAAATTGAGAAAAGAATACTTCAACTCTCATTTAAAATGATATGTCTGACTTATACTTTTCTTAGGCCTGAAATGTAGTTCTTTGGATTTTAAAAGTCTATTTTTCCAAGTTCTATATGAATGGAACAAACCAAGGCTGTTTATCACAATTAAGAATTTAACTGTACTTGGGAAATCATTGCATGGTGATATGAACGTGTTCATGCTGGTATGTGCACAGAAGGACCTAGAAGACTACCCAGGAGATGGTGGTCACAGCTAGAAGGTCTTACCCTTTATGCTTCTATGCCTAGTTTCCCCAAAATACATTTAATAAAAAGCATGCACAGTTGGCTTTCTATGCCTGTATGTTGCTCATTCCCAGGTTCCCCATCCAAGGATTCAACTAACCGTGACTTGAAAAGAGGTTTATAAAAAACTCACTAGGGCAATTATACCGAACATGTAGATTTATCCTCTTGGTATTGTCGAAACAATAAAGTATAACAACCACACAAGAGAATTTACATTGCAGCAGCGACCACAAGTATCTGGGGGTGATTAAAAGGTCTGCATATGGAAGGCTGTGCAGAGGTTACATGCAAGTAACACCCCACGTAATAGAAGCAAGCTGGGCATCTGCAGGGTTTGGTATCTGAGGGGCTCCTGAAGCTGATCTCTGTGGGAATGGAAGGGTGGTGACACTATTACTCTATAATTTCAAAAGTAGATTCTACTGAAAGCTGAATTGGCAGTGCCAAGGGCTGTAGAGTGAAAGTAGTAATCAGAGGAAGTAGTCTAAGTTGGGTTTCCAAGCTCAGATACAATGGTGTGTGAGCCACTTTGCTGTTGGTTTACAGTCCCGGGGGGACTAAGAAGGCTCTTGTACACACAGGTTATTTACTCTCTGCTCAGTGGGATTGCATCTAATTTCAGAGTAACCTGTAAAGATAAGAATATCTGGCATTTGTTAATATGTTTACTTCCAAACTACTTTCTGCAGCCTATTTGCAGTTCTTCCTTGGCCAAACAAAATTAAAATATTTTCTCATTTAGTCATAGCTCAATTTCCAATCTCCAAAATGAAATCCATTTCAATCCTCTGCCGTTCTCCGTTTCTCTCTTCTTAGAGCTGTAGAGCTGTGGTACTTACATACTGTCTCCAGGTTAAGTGCTCCTGGAAGTCGGTGTTAGCTGAGTTAGTCTGAGTGCTGACTGTGGCCCTCGGCTTCTTCACCTCAAGGTCACATTCAGCTTCTGACCGCGCCGAAGCCATTCAGTGAGAGGTGACTGGAAAGTGAGTCCTTTGGAGCACTGAGCAAAATAAATTCGGTTTGTTTTCCCTTCCTCCTCTGAGAGCGATGAGCAGAGCAGGGTATGCTGAGGCTTTTGGGCCCTGGACTCAGCCACTTCCCAGCCATGAGACTCCAAAATGTTTCTTCACTTCCCTGGGCCTCGGTTTCCCCATATTTCCATTGGGTATAATTATAGTTCCCACTGCACAGCATGGAGTAGCCACAGTAAGTCCGATGTCCCTTGCTTCTCTCAGGTATTTCTGCTTTTTGTGCTCTTTGTGTTGCTTTTTTTTTGACACAGCGTCTGCCCTTGAACTCACTATATAGACCAGGCTGGTCTTGAGCTCACAGTGACCTTCCTGCCTCAGCCTCCTGAGTGTTGGGTTTACAGGTGGCACCACCACACCCAGCTTGTGCTCTTTGGAAAGCTTTTGTAACACTTCCTTCTGATGAAATTCTAACTTGCTCCAATCTCCTATTCTGATAAGCCTGACTTGATTTCCTTCAGGTCCTTAGCATAAGCCAGAGGTGTGTTTCTTAGGTGTGTGGTGTAGTAACATGACATGAATCCGGGCTGAAATCACCTTTTTGTAGCTTAGGATCTTTGGGACTACAGGAGGAAATCGCTTAACCTCTCTCCTTAAGGAACTGAGAAAGTTTTCAAATCTATGAAATGGGCATTATTTCCAATGTAGAAAGGAATAAGCAAGGTCAAGGTATGTAGTAGTGGCTCAAAAAACATTAAGTGAGTCTGAGTCCTTTTTCTTCTTGTTCTCAGCCCTTGTCTTGCAGCACAGTCCAGCATGGTGGCGCTCAAGCAGGGGGAGTATTGGCTTCACCTGTGGAGCTTTTAAAAGCCAGGCAGCCCTGACTGCACCCCCTTGAGTCTGACCTAACTAGTCTGGGAGGGTTCAGGCACTGGTGAGTTGCTGTTATTATGGCTTTAATGATCTCCAGATGTTTCTGTGGGGGTCAGGTCTAGCATTCACCAACAACTCGACATGCTCCCCTGAACCTCATTTCCTCATCTGTGACAACTCCAGTTGCGAGAATTCCATTAATCAATGCAGATAAAAATTGTAGAGCCCAGTATCTAATATTTAATCGGATATTCCAGGATGTGAAAGAGGAAGTGCGACAAGGAAGAAATCAGCTTTTGTAAATTCTACCAGAAAAGGGTGATGACAAGAGTTGCCCCAGGACCCAGGAGTGATGGTGTTTTCAACTTGATGCCTTGTGGACTGACCGTGCTGACTTTTCTCACGTCTGTCTGTAGCTACATTTAGCTGAGATGGAGCTGTGCATGTAGCCAGGTCAGTCCAGAGCTGCTAGGAAGCCAGCCAAAGCCCAGTGCCTATTTATGGTCTATCCTCCCACTCTTATGCAGATAACCTGATTCTCAGTGACCTTGCCTCTCCTCCATTGATTTTTCCCAGCAGTTAAGCTACAAACGATCAATGAGAGAATGATCCTCCAGCAGACAGGAATTTCACATAGCACCATTTCAAGACCGATCTGTTTCTTTGGCTTCAATAGCCTCTAAAAATAATAGGTCTGGAGGTAGCTTGTTTCCCTTCTCCTTCCAAAGATGTTAGTAAATCATTAGACCAGATTTTCTTCCGTCTCCTCCTGCTGCAGTTCTCTTTGAAACAGTTTTCATTTGAGTTCAATTGAAATTCCAGGCAGAAAAAGCAAAGTAAGTTGCAAAAGGAAACTAAAAAAGCAGACTATTTAAATTTCTGAACTAAATGGAGTAAAATTAAAATGAGGGCAGAGCTAAAGCTTCCAAAGTAAAAATGGTCCATTTTGCATAAATGTTTAATGGTGCTCCTTTCACAACCTACTCAAGTATGGAAACCTCAGTCAGGGGAGATACGCTGATTGATCCGTAGCACATGAACAGAATGTTTGGAGTCTCAGCTCAAGTAAAGTGTTTTCTAGTTACACAGCCCTGCCACAATCACCCTGAGGTTATCTTATAGTTTGGTCTACTCAACTATACTTCTGGAATTTCCTAAATACAATGCATTCTTGAGATATAATATATTTAAATAGTTGATACTGATGTCTGCTTTCTTTTGCTATCTCAAGCAGTAACTTTAAAAGTACATTGCAAAACTCTCTAGCTCTTTTCCTCTGACCTGCGTTTACCTTTCTCTCACCCCAGATGCACACTAGCACCCTCCTTACGGCACTGCCTTCCTCTTCCTCATGGCTGGCTTGGAAGCTCCCTGACTCTTTGGCTCCAGGAGTCTTTACTGGCTTTGGAACCCTCCTTGAACACCTTCCGGGCCCTGCAAAGTGGCATTCTCACAGACAGTTGCCTTGCTGTTGAGACTGGCCTGCCAACTCACAGCAGCTTGTTTTTTCTGACCCTGCATCAAAACCTTTTGTGATTCTGAGATCACCACACCCCATCCTTGAAGCCCCATCCTAAGGTCTTGGTAGAGGACCCCGCTTCTGGTGGATGGAAAGATAGAGAAGGTAGTCAGGACTCTCTTCTCTCAAGGCAGTGCAGTGGTCAACACCTACCACTGTACCTACAAGTTTTGAGCTTGAGCATTGTCTTCAGTGGATATTGAATATTACATCTTTTTTTTCTTTTTTGTGTTGCTGGAAACTGAACCCAGGGCTTTGCACATGCTAGGTAAGTGCTCTACTATGAACTACACCCTGGCCCATGATGCATTATTTGACACTTGTCAATCCCCTGCAGTCTCCACAATTATCTCAGGGCCACCGCGTACAGGCAGAGCTTAGCACTGAGAACACACATAGCACCTGGCCTTCCCTGCGAGCTCAAGACCGCAGGATTTCCACGGTGCTATTATTATCTCCTGGTTGTCTTTAGCCTCTCTAGCAGTTTCTTCTTTGCTTCCAGATGCTCCTTTTCCTCTACCCTAGAGCATTTACTGGTTCCACACACAGCATTCCATCATGGTCTTCTTTCTCCTCACCGGTCCTGTGGGGAGAAATGAATTGGCACTTGGGGCTTTAAGTACACTGTATGCAAATGATCTCCAGTTCTGTATTTCTCTCTCTCTCTATATATATCTTGTAATCACAGGCTTGCATTCCTGATTGCTTTTTATATGTCTCCCATTTGGTTCAAAATGATGAAATCTTTTGTTTTTTTCTTGGTAGTACTGGGGATTGAACTCAGGGCCTTGTATATGCTAGGCAAGCACTCTATCACTGAGCTACATCTCCAGCCCAAAATGTTGAAATCTTGTATTCTTACTTCCCCCTTTATTTCCTGCTATCTTTCTCTCACCCATGGGATAGGTTTTTTTTCCTTTCACAAACTCAAATGTGATCGGTTGCAACTTCCCATTCACACTACGTCCTGAATGCCTTTTAGATTTGTTCCCTCTTCTCCTTCCTCATCGTCACTGCCATGGTAGAAAGACATTGTATTTGTCTTCTAGAATCTAGAATATGTCCACATTATTTCTGGTCTGGCTTATCATCAATTCAATTCTACTATAGTCTTCCAAGAAATTTTTTCTGAATGCTAGACCTCGGCCTCTCATTTCCCTGCTACAAATCATTAGATGCCTTCTCTTTGCAGCTCGGTCAAAGTCCAAATCCTTAGAACAATTACCAGGCCTTGGAGACAGGGTCCTTGTCCACCCATCCAGTTTAATGCCCAGGGACAGGCTTCCACAGAGCCAGCATTCTGGCACCTGAGCAGCTGACCTGCTTGGTACCAGCCCAAACATATCTGCTCTCCTGTTCTCTGTGTCTGATCCCTCTGTTTGGATCATCCTTCTCCTTTTGCTTACCTGGAGAAGCCCATCTCTCTCCACTCCCCTTTTTGTGTCACCGTGGAGGCCCAGCTCATGTTCCTTTTTCTCTCAGAATGACCCCCCCAATTCCTCAGGTGAAGGGGCCTTCCTCCAGCTTCCTCAAGTCCCAGGGGATGCTGCTGTGACATTCTTTCCGAGTTGTCTGATTGGTTCATTTCTCAGTCATACTTGAAGGCAGGAATTCATGCTATGTTTCTTTTCATTCTTCCAGTCTAGCACCCAGTATTTCATTAAAATTTGCTGAATGAATGAGAGAAGCTGAAGCTTGGATAAAAAACAGAAATGAAATTATTAAATGCCCCTCATAAGAGCCCATTTGTTTAGCAAGCTGTGTGTCTCAGGGGCACTAGGGTACAAGACACCACTCTGAGAGGCAAAGGAGCCTTGGTCTGAGCCAGTTCAGTGATGTTTGGCATTGTCAGCCTGTTTTGTCCTGGAATTAGGGAGGAACACCACAAGGTTTTACTTTGCTTTTCATTTTTTAACATTTAGTCATATTTAATTATCTATCTTAATTGACAAATAAGAATGTATATATGAATGAAGTTTTACATTAAAAAGAAATATTGTTACCTGCTTTGACTTGCAATTTTTTATAATCTTAATTCCTTTAAGATCATCTACTCCCCTACCATAAAAACTAGTAATTGCCACCTAATAAAGATGAGAAAGCTAAAAATAAATGTAGACGCTAGAAGAAACTATTAATAAAGATCAAAGTGGCCCGTGTATCTAAATTAATTTCCCTGACTGATGCCGGGGATGGGGTACACAGATGTTAACAGGAACTCCCCAGGAGCTTTCAGCAGTGCTCACGAGCGCAGGCCTAATGAGTCCAACTCGGTGTCCAGGTGTGGGAGGCTGTTGGAGTCCCGGGCTAGAACTGCACTCATGCTACTTTCCAGAACAGGCAGCCAGGCTCACAGTTCGCAGATCAAGCTGGGTAAGACACGCCCGTCTGGAAGCAGACTTGGAAAACTGTCTCACCTGGTCCCTAGAGCAGGGCCTTGCTTCAATTACCAAATCTTTACACTGCTGTTTGTAGTGAAGATAATGTGGAACCCTACCAAGATCACTTGGGGTCTAACGGGTCTGGAAGCTCTGGGTCACTCCCTTGTTGACTAGGTGACCCTGGACAAGATACACATCATGTCTCAAAGCCTCAGCTCTAATTCATAAAGTGCAGATGACTACAGCGTCTCTTTCAGATAGGGCAATTGTGAATCAAAGTAAAATAACGCATGCCACCAAAGTGCCTCTCATAGTTAGTGCTCAGGGTAGTAGTTAGTGTTACTGAGTAGTAATTATAACTTGTATTTTCTTTCTTGGCAAAGCAGAGAGAACAAGAATTATTATAGCCTACAGAGTATAGCTGGAACTTGCACCCAAGCTTTCTAACTTCCTGTCATCAATTTCGCTTCCCACATATCTACTGACCACCTACTCCCTGCCATTTAGGCGGATGTGTAAAGTTCTGGAAGCACTGAAGAGGTCAGGCATGCTCTGCTGGAGACCCTAGTGCTGTCCACTGTGTCATATGTGGGTGAAATAAATGACGAAAATGCTAACGCTGCCAGCGATCTCATGGCCCTTCCTAGATACTCATTATGTGGTGGGAAGATAGCAAGGGTTCTCTGGAGAAAGACCCGTGGACAGAGCAGATGGACAGCTCGGAAGGTCATGTGCAGGGCGCAGAGCAGACACGGAGTAAGCTGGGGTCTCCTCCTAGGTCCTCACGCCTGCCCTCATTCTCTAAGTGTTTGAAAACCGAGAGTCAATTCTTACAACATAGGAATGCAGACAAAGTAAGCAAAACCAGAAGCCAACTTGAGTGCTACAAAGTCTGCCTGACAGCTAGGAGGAGATGAAGGTTTCTAGGTTTCTTAATAAAGAAACAGAAGCGGTACCAGTTCTGACACAACTGTCAGGGGGTCTGCACCATGGGCGTCGTCAAGTGGATGAACCTCCACACTGGAATAAACCAAATGGCAGCCCACATACTTGGCATCTGCTAACATTAGGCACTGCAGCAGGCAGCTCAGGAAGGTAGTTGGTATCCCAAGCACCACCTTGTCAGAGGAAAGAGAACAAGGTTTTTGGACGCACACGTAGCCCATTTCCTATCAGATGTCTTTCTCTATGAGCCTGGGAGGAAAACCGCTGTTTCTTCAGAGAAGTAGAACTACCCCTTCCAGCACTGGCCTTGGCAAGCAGGAGTAGAGATTAGCAATTGTATGCATATATTAGTTGCATACACTTGCTGCATTCTATGTGTATTGTTACATATGTGCATAATTATGTAGACTGCCTGGCACGCAGAGAAATCGCTTTTGTTTTGTTTGAAGTGAGGTCTCAGTATGTGTTCCAGGCTGATCTTGAACTCATGGCAATCCTGCCTCAGTCTCCCAAGTGCTGGGATTAACATGTGTTCACCATCATGCCTGGCTTTGAGATTACTTTTAAATGACAGAGTTTCTCCCTTTTTTGCAGATTAGAGAGCTGGAAATAAGTAACTTCCTCGAGTTTTCCTAGTCAGTAAAGTTTGCCACTCCACATGAGAGCTGATGTCCTAGGTTCCTGCTCATTGGTGTTCTGCTTTCTCATTCGAGCTACTGGATGACTCCATGTGACCACATAGCAAACACACAGCAAACTGCTCAGAGCCCTCTGAACCCAAAGCATAGCGCTTCCTTATTGTCCCAGTGGGGTCCAAGATGATCTAGATTTTGATTTTTGTCTCTCCCATCGTGGTGTCAAATGCAGTGAAACTTACACCCTGGATTTCAAGTCAAAACAAATCACAGCGAGAGGATGGCCCCGCTGCCGCGTGATGTAGGGATTGCATCCCTGTTATTTCTTGGTTCCATCTGGTGGACAAAAGTTGGAAAAGCAAGCATTCTGAAAAACAATGGGGTGTGGGCAAGACCTGTAATCCTGCTGCTTCGGCACCTCTGATTCTGGTCCCTGCCGGCCTTTTTGTACTGCTTTCCTAGCTTTTGATTTTCACTATGATGCTCCACTGGAAACGCTTCTCATGTGAGACAGGCTTTCCTGGGACCCAAGATCAGGATAATCCCGGATGCCTCCCTGCAGCTGAGCTCATGTCACAAATCAGGCATGATTTTCAGCAGATATTTCTTTAAAAGTCTGAAGGCCTCCGTGGACTCTTATTTCCTTCTCTATGGGAACAAGCATCAAAGAGACAGGAGTAAAATGCTTTGCACGCACATCGGGAACTAATTGCCAATTTGGCAAATGCATTGACTAATATCATGCGCTGTTATTTCTAAATCCTCCCCTGTCCTTGACCCCCAGGATCTAGATGTAAACTTGGAACCATTAGTGGAGAAGGATAAAGTCTTCTGGTGCCTCAAATGGAATTGAGAGGGATTTAAACTCAATGCTTTTGAGTGTGGTGAAATGAACTCAGCGGTACATTAATGCTAGGATTTGAGTTCACACAGCATGAGTGCTTTCAAAAACCGTGTTTAAGGAAGCAAACAGAGCCACCACAGACCCTTTCAGGCGAGCACAAGGAGTCAGATGAAACAATCAATGACACATTACAAACCACAACTGGGCTGCAATCATGTGGGCAGAAGAAAGTTTTTCTTTATCGCAGGATCTTTGCATCTAATGAGATGGCGACTGGACAGCCTCCAGAGGTGTACGGGCTCTGTTTATGTTAGCCAAGACATGTCTAAATATTTAGCTGATTCTCCGAAAGCCCTATGCAATTCCATAGCTAATTAGTCTCAAGGTAAAATCTTATCAGCTCTCAATTGCCATTGGAAAATCTATTTAAAGGGTATTTGGAAAAGAAAAATCAGGAAATACTATGGTTAAAAGCACAGATGTTTAATATTTTCCTCTGACAATGAACTATTTCTTATGTTCTTCTAATACTTAGACCAACACATTGCCAGTTTGTCTTTACTGGTGCTAAACAGTTTTCTGCATCTTGTGTTGGCTGTATTCCTGTTTGTCCCAGGAGTGAACCCATACAGTATGGTTTTGCGTTTCCTCTGTTCAGATGATCCCAAACTGCTTGAGACTGAAAGGGGAGAGACTCCTGCCGAAACTTTGTAAAAATGTCTAGAGAGACCCACAGTTTAAATTCACACTTCAGTCTGTGTTTGCAGCTTTTAGCTGAAGTGAGCATCTGGTTTGTTCTAAGCTTCTGTGATCTTCTGAGCCACAAACCCAGTACATCTGAGAGGGCACCAAGTGGGGCTGTAACCTTCCAGACTGATGGAGGACTCCCCCAGCAGCCGTCTTTGTTGTTGCTTCCTGCGGACAGAGGCTTGTGAAGGATCACCAAATTCTCTCCCCTCCTCCACAGCGGGGAGGCCAGCAGAGCTCCAGTTCCCGCCAGTTTGATTAATGGGTCTTGGCGAATTGTGTGAAAGATGGCAGTCATTTAGCAAGTGTGACCAGTTTATTGTTCACCAATCAGGACACCTCGGTTAGCCTGTGAAAAAGGGGTGTGTTGCAGGGGGAAGGGGAGTGTTCTGGCAGCTGAGTCAAAGGAGGAGTATTTTGGGGGGTCACAGAACAACACCCACTTCTTTGAGGGGATGTTACAATGCTCTACTAAACCTGTAAACCGTGTACTCAAAGCACTTTTTTCTTCCTCCTCCTTTTTTCAAGATCTTTTTTTTCCCATGGTGCAAGCAGGCAAGATACTGGCTACTCTGCAGATGGAGTTCACGTTCCAGGGTTTTTAATATTTCACTTTTATATTTCTGTTCGAGAATGATCCTGCTGAGAGTCTGGGCTCATCAGAACCCCCTCACTGACACGTGGATATATTGCTCTGAAAGCTATCCCAGGAGAAAAGATTAAACAAAAAAAGACCTACTTTTCAAAGCCTACTTCTCAATCTGCCCACATCAAAATAAGACAACTGGCCCTTTGAAGTGGAGGACATAGAGTTCTCAGTCAGCTTGCTTTAAGTGGGGAGTGGGGGTGAAAGGACTGGAGGAAGGAAGGAAGACAAGAAGAATGAAGGAGCCAGTTTTTAAATTGATACCCCTCTCTCACCTCACCAGACTCGATTAGGCACAAGAGTCTGCACTACTGGCTGGAACAGCTATCACCCCACTAGAGCCTGAGAGAGTGGTGGGGAAAGCTTACAGCTGAGTCAGCAACGGGGTGAGTTTTGAAAACTTGCATATAAACTGAACAGAACTATCTTGTCCTCCTAGACAGAACCTAGACAAGGCACAGAAACGGTAGAGTGCATATGGATGAACCCTGGATGGGCCTCCCAAATTCAGAGCAACTGAGCACCCCCAAAATTGTACTGCCTGAAGAATACATGAGGGACTCAAAACTCAACCACACAAAAACAAATCATCTAATTCGATGATTCTCAAAAGAAAGGACATTTCTCAAAAGAAGACACAGACGACAAGCATGTGAAACATGCTCTATATCTCTGAACATCAGGAAAATGCAAATCAAAACCACAATGAGATACTCCCTAACTCCAGTTAGAATGGTTATTACAAAGAAGAAAAGCAAAACCCCCACAAATCCTGGATAGGCTGTAGAGAAAGAACTCTCACACAACATTGATGGGAATTGTTGTGTGTAAATTAGTATAGCCATTATGGAAAAAAGTATGGAAGTTTCTCAAAAAAGTAGCAATAGAATTACCAAATGATCCTGAAATCTTATAGCTGGGTACATAGCCAAAGGAACTGAAATCATTGTGTCAAAGGCATCTGCACTTGCATGTTTATTGTTGTACTATTTACAGCAGCAAGATGTGGAATCCATTGAGGTGTCCATTGACAGATGAATGGATAAAGAAAAGGTAGTATACACCGTGGGATACTATTTAGTCATGAAGAATAATGAGATCTTGTCATGTGCAGCAACATGGAGGAAACTGGAGGGTTGATATGTCAAGTGAAATAAGTGAGGTACAAAAAGACAAATGGCAAGCTCACAAGTTTTCACTTATACATGGAACCTAAAGCATTGATCTCATAGAAATAGAGAATAGAACAGTCATTATCAGAGCCTGGGAATGGCATGTGGGTGGGGGCTGGGGCGAGAATGGTTAGTGGGTGCAGGGGTGCAGCTGCATAGGAAGACTAAGTTCTGATGTTCTCAGTGCAGCACAATAACTTTGGTCAGCAATATTCCACTGAGTATTTTAGAATAGCCAAGAGGGTTTTTAATGTTTTAACACAAAGGAACAAAAATGTTTGAGGTGATCGTTACGCTAATTACTCTGGTTACACACTGTATACATGTATTGAAATGTCATACTGTGGCCCATAAATATGTGATTATTATGTGTTAATTAAAAATAAAAAATACATTCAAAAAATTGAACTATCTGACTTCAAAGTTGGAGAGCTCTCACTATTATTTAAACAAAAAGAAAGCCGTAGAAATCTTGCTCTGAATGGTGTTAACACAGTTCTTATCTGTGGCTGCATGTTTCTGGTTCCCATCTCCTCTTCAGTTCCCCTTGGATTGGGGATGGTTGGGTGGGGACTTCAGAGGGGCTTGCAGCTTCAAAGGGGATGTTCGTGGACAGATCTGGATGGCTCTTTAAACCACAGACCTCGTGATGGGGTCATTAATGGTACTGAGCCCATGCCCAACACATGCAGGAGTCCTAAGGCTGACAAGGCCTGTTTAGACATCTTGGCTGAGGCTAAGGCTACCATCCCTCCTTTCCACAAGCTCAACCTAGTCCACAGCCGCAAGCCTCCCAAGCCTATGGGAGTGAGGCTCAAAAGGAGCACCATGGTCAAACAGAACCAGTGAAGAAGAGTGGACCAGTGAATCAAACCCAAGCTCTGGAGATCCGAGAATGCGCCACATCCGTCTGTGTAGTATAGCACCATGCATAGTGACTAGCTGACAGTAGCTGCTTGAAATTTTTTGACTCATCTGAATTGAAATGAGTCTTTACTAGAAAAACTATGCAAAGTGTGAGCCCTACTGATAAAGCCTGGAGAATTTTTCTTCATAAGTAAAAAATTGCATGTTACTTTGACATGACAACAAAATGAAAAATGTAAAGTATTTCTCTATGCTTTATTAGGGTCTAGTTCTTTTATTTAGTGCAGAATCTGGCAGGGAAGCATTTTAGCCACGTTTATACCATCATTGTTCTCATCAAGGCATTTTGTATTAAGGATCCATGTTTATTACCCGCACCAACCTGAAACCGAAACGTGTGAAGTTTGGGGGAAGGAATACCACAGCTCACCACGACAACTTCGCACTGACATCATCCAAAATGTTTTCTGTGACTCTAAACTCACTTATATCCATGACAGGAAGCCTAGGGAAGGAAAGGCGCCCCATTTTCACCATAATGGAGAAAAGAGTGCACAGGAAGAAGAACAGGCAGGAAGCCTTGGTAACTTGAGCAGGAGTTCCTACAGACTAGACTGTGGGCTCCACAAAAAGCTTTTACTTTTTTGTCACACCTCACAGGAAAGGGAAAAATGCACTTCTAAGTCCTATGGCCAATGTGGCATTTGTATTAGGTTTTGAACTCTAGCAAAATAGAAATCATAAACACCTGTAAATGAATCTAAGGCAATTTAACAACAGAGATGATCGTTTATGATGCAGTTGAAAGGACTTTGCAGTTCGTCTTGTAGCTCGCTGTTGGGGTTTTTATAAACCTGGTCAGTTCAAGATGCCTGATCGCTATGTCTAGCTGTTTGAGTAAAGGTATTACACCCTGAACTGAAAGAGGGGCCCCCTCAGGCTATGTCCTCCATTTTTTTATTTAATTATATCTTTAATCTTATAATTTTTTGTTTTCATGAAATCCTTGCAGGATGGTATCATGCTAAATACTGCAGTGGCAACAATTTGGGAAGATTTGGGGGTTAGTACTGGGATGATGTAAAGATACAAACACTGGAAAATCTGACCAAGAGCACATTCATCCTGTCCTTGTCCTTAGCTGTACATACCTGCCTCCTCTTTACTCCTGCCAGTGAGTGACTGGGTTTGGCATGGTCCTTACTTGCTTCTCTGGCTTCTGACATGGTTCTTTAGCCTGAAACTCATTATGTGTCTCCTCCCTCTGTCGCAATGTCCTTGGGTGACTTTTAGGTAATTTGACTGTTGGTAAGGCCTTCAGATCACTTCTCAAAGGTTTTACCCGTGGACAACATTGGTAACACTTCCAAATCTATCCCCACCAGATGGTTTTGGAAGATGAACTATGTGACAGATATGAAAAAGTGCCCAGTCTAGAGTCAGTGTGTGAATTCTTGATAGGTACAATCTAGAGACACCTTATCTGGCTTGTTGTAGGACTAGCAAACTTCTAACTTTCTTGTAATGCTTTAGCTTTCTCTCTGTACTTTATGAGGCTCAATATTCTAGCAAACATTGACACTCGGGATGCACAAAAACAGACCACCTTTTTAGTTTTTAGTTTTTTTGAGCTATTGTGTATTTGGAATTGAATGTGGAATTCACAGTAACAGGCATTTCAAATTATTTTTCATCTTACTGTTTGGAGTTGGAGAACTAACCCTAACTACTATTTCAATGTCTTTCTCGTAAAAGGATTAGTTAGGAAATACAGGAGTTTTGAAATCCATCTCGACTGTTAAGATTACAATACAAGACGCACTGTCTGAGTGGTAATGCTTTCCTGACATTGCTAATTCTCAGAGCATTCAGAAGCATGAGTCAGTATTACCTGGGTTGAAGTTAGGTAGTTTGGAGACTCCGGGCCAGGTATCCTCAGTAGGGATTCCTAACACCTACATAAAACCAGAGAAAGACAAAGAAAGGTTAGGTGGCAGACTAGGTTGGTGGAATAGAGCAGAGAGGAATGTGGAAGAAATTTGATTATGTCACATTATGTATTTTTAGTCTACTGGACAAGCGCTAGTGTATCCCTATGGTTCTAAACCTGTCTTTATTAATGCACTTGTTATTCTGATGTGGATGATACAGCCTGAGTTAAAGTCATTCTCATGCACAAATATTTATTGCATGATTGTCTGCATGTGGAAGTCAGGGATATAAAGAAACAGAAGTAACCAACCCTTTGCTTTACATCACGCTACCATCAGCAGATTGATAGGAGACCTTGACAGCTTAAATTACGCTGGGGCCTGGGTGTTCAGCTGTCCCCAGATGTGCTCGAATTAAAAGGCTCAGGTTACTGACTTCCAGGCAGTGGAGCACTGGCCAACATGCTTGTGCTTAACCTCATCCCTTCCACCACATCCACTGCATATTGTTTTCTCTGCATTCAGCAGTTTAGAATGTGGTATTTGGTTTTTCACTGGTGGAGTATAATGGTAACATCATTTACAAAAGAACTGGTGTACTTCAGATGAATAAATTTTTTTTTTTTTTTTTTGGTACTGGGGATCGAACTCATGACTGCACATTTGCAAGGCAGGCACTTAAGCCACTGAGCTAAATCCCCAGCTCCTAGATGAATAAATCAAAGCTCTAATTTTTAATTAAGATGTTGTACAAAGTAAGTCTTTTGGTAAACTGTTTGGCTGGAGGAGTCATTGCTTGTTCCCCTATAGGTATCACCTTACCATTTTTTAAAAGATAATAATAAAAGCCCATGCCCAGTTGTATCTGGGAGCTTGAATAACACTATTCATATGAACTACTGTAGATTTTGTTACACCACCACAGTATAACTCTTTTAGAAGCACATCTCAGCATAACTCCCGAGAAACCTCTCTCGTGGAAAGGATCAGTGGATCCATCTGTAACATGATAAAAACAGATGCTGACCCAATTTTCACAGCAGGTTATTACCTGTCCAGGAATGACCACACACAGCCAATGAAGAGTCCAGAATCTTAAATTCATCAATGTGTTGACTAGGTCTCTGGATGACGTTAGGGGGCCTGTTAAACTTGTCCTCAAATGAAAGACACTGAAGTGTTGTTTTCCCTTTTATAATATATATTTAAAAAATCATGCCACCCAGTAAAATCTGCTTTGATCCATTTTCTAAATAAACTAAAAAGCAACTGAGAGGATTATAGAGTTTTCTATCAACCACCCTGAGCCTGAGGGAAGACTAAGAAGTCCTGGAATGCATTTTGAAAAACCAACTGGACTAATTCTTCTTTTGTGAATGAGGGCCAGAGGACAGACGCTAATTCTTCTTTCTCAACCTAGCATCTTCTGTATTTGCACAGATGCATGTGTAAACAAGTGGGTGTGATTTATGGGTACCCATTCATCTTTTGTGGACTGGTCAAACATAAGGAAAAGAAAGCAAAAATAATGAAGAGAAAACAATGCAGGAAAGAAATAATAACCCATCCATATTTTCTTTAAGGTGAACATCAACAGACTTGTTGATAATTCTGTTTGATGTCTAACTAATGGCAGCAGAATAGATATCAAACTTTTTGAAAAATTTTATATAAAAAGTTTTAAAGTTGGATTTTAGAGGTTTAGACAACCTAACATAGTTTTATTTAGAAATTTGATACTCAGTTTCTATTTGAAAATTGTAGAATTCTTTTTCACTTGAGAAAATGACTAACTCTTCCCTTCGCCTTCTGGGAAACTGAAAACAAAGAATTGCTGTTTATCCCTCCCTGGAGGCTCGAACAAGGCAGCCAGTGAGTTCTATGTTTTGGACCACAGTGGCTGGAGAGGCTGTTGATCTGCTTTTGTTGGAATGGAAACGAAAGGCATTTTGATTAATGGACTTTAAATCTGCAGAGTTTATTCTGACTTTAGAACCAAATCCAGGATTATTTGCAAAAACATTTATTGAAAGAATTAGATTTTTAAAAACTGGTTAGGAACTGTTGAGAGTTATTATTTAGGCATAAACGCATAAATGTGTATATACATACACTTCCACAGACAAGACAAATGGTAAAATAAAGACTTAAGACTTCTCATTTTGTTTTTGTTCCTAAGAATGAGATCTCAGGGTAACTAGAGAAAAAAATGTGGCTATAGGTTAGGGAATTCAGAATAGGCCCATTGATCTCAAAGATTCTTATATCAAATGTCACAGAACTTCAAATAGCTTTCCTATTTTTATCTATGCACACGAATTCAGGATCTGTAATCTGTTTGATTTTCTAACCTATTGAACAGGTAACAATATGAAAAGAGACAAATGAGATGGCACAAATTTAAAAACAAAACAAAAACTAAAAAATTAAAAAGGAAATAATAAAGAGACATGCTATGGAATGAAAGAATATTTTCAAACCACACATCTAATAAAGGGTTAATATCTAAAGTATATAAGAGACCCAAAGAGCTCAATAGTCTGATTAAAAACTTAAACAAATAATCTGATTACAAAAATGGATAAAGAATCTCAATAAACATTTCTCCAAAAAAAGACACACAAATGGTCAACAGATAAATAAAAATGTTCAACACCACTAACCATCAAAGAAATGCTGGTTAGAACCATAGAACATAGAAATATCACTTCATGACTATTGGAATGGCTTCTATAAAAAAAAAAAGGATGGTAGAATATGGTGGAATATGGAAAAAAGGTCACCTTTTGGGTGACCTTTCTGTTGGTGGAAATGTTAATTAGTATGCCACTATGAAGTTTAGTATGAAGGTTCTACAACAAATTAGAAAATGGAATTACCATATGATCCAATAATCCCAGTACTGAGTGTGTATCCAAAGAAAATGAAATTAATAGAAAAGACATTTACACTCCCGTGTTTATTGTAGCATTATTGATAATAACCAAGATATTAAATTGAGTGTCCATCAACAAATGAATGGATAAAGAAATGTACATGAAGGCAACAGAGTATTATTCAGCCTTAAAAAAGAAGGAAATCCTGTTATTGGTAGCAACATGGACAAAGCCTGTAAGATATGTTCAGTAACACAGGCCAGGGAGGGAAAAAAAAATGCCTCATGATCTCACTTACAGATGGAATCTAAAGGAGTTGAACTTACAGAAATTGAAGACAGAAAGTTGGTTCCTTAGAACTGCAGAGTGGATGGCAAGGAGTTATTGCTTGAAGGACAAAAATTTCAGTTAGATCAGAGGAATAAGCCTGAGCGATCCATAGCACAACATGATGACTCCAGTTAATAATAAGCTATTGTGTTCTTGAGAGTCACTGAGGTTTTAAGTGTCTCCATCACAGGGAATGGTAAGTGTGAGGAGTGACATGGCTCAACCTGACCACTGCGCAGTGTGTGCTCGTGTGCACCAGCCAGGAGCCGAGGTGCAGCTCAGGGGGGCAGCCCTTGCCTGGCATGTGCAGAGCCCTGGGTCCCACCTTGTGCTATACAGATACATCACGTGCATGATGAAGGCGTGCAGGTTTAACTTGTTGGTTACAAAAGAAAGAAACCAGTTCAGACCCAAAGCTCCGAACCACTGACAGTCAGAAGTGTAACAGGCCACAAGGATAAGCTTTGCATGGACATCGTGATGTCATCAAATGTAACATTGGCAGCTTTGTTCCACATCCCACCAAGTTTTTCTTTTCTGTGGAATTTTTCCTGTAACTTCATCTGTGTGACCTTGGGTATGTTGAAACTACTCTGGACATTATTTCCTCACCTGTAAAAACACAAATCTTGAATACACAGTTAAATAGTCTCTTCTTGGCTGTTCTTTCCTTGGCTGTTCAACCTCTAAAGACTTCCTTCATGACCTGAATTTTGGTAATATGTATCAGTTACTATTATATTTTACATATGGAGACTAAAGTGCAATACAATTATTATTATTAATATATTATAATTAATATTATTGTTATTATTATTTAGCACCTATCATAGGCCAGTCACTGTACTAGGAAAAATAAATTCTATCTTACTTGAGATGTAGTAGTATAGAAGATAGCAGGGCTGCGGAATGTGGTGATTTTCTTATTTGTTCCTCAGAGTGTGGAACTACAGATACAGTAACTGCTGCTTGGATAGAACTGTGAGAAAATGAGATTTAAGGAACCTGACCTCCTGGTGCTCATAACACCCAGCCAATCAACGTAGCACTATCTCTTTGAAGCACAGGCTGAGAGTTAACATGAACTAGGCAACTGCACAAACTTGAGAAATAACCAAGGGGGAAGACATAATGAATAAAGAAAATACCACGGTTACAGACGACTGGAACTCCCGTGTTCTTCTTGCACTTTGTTTATAGAAATCAGAGCTTCTCAGAGCCAGGGAATCAAACACAATTGAAGATGCTGTAACCAGGGAAGGTTGGATTCAGACTTGCTCAACCTCACACCTAAAGTGAGAGCTGTCTTCAGAATTCATGATTCCTGCCTCTGGGCCAGTATTACTTCTAATACATTTTAGCTGTTATAATTTGTCACAAGTTGCCATAAATGTCAAAATCAAGTCCTTTTGATTTACTACATGTGATAAAGACAGTGGTAAACATGAACGTGACTTCCTGGGCAAAACCTGTTGGACTAATGTGTTAAAACATGTTTGCTTTTGCCGTATCACCCATTTTTTGGTACTTTAGACAGATTCATGTCTAACGTCTTTTATCACTGAATTACCTAATATATCCTTCAGGTGGCCAGCACCACTCACCAGGTCAGCTCTGTACAGCTGCACTAATAACTGGAGGGCCATGAGGTCCCAGGAGCATATGGCACACTCTTCTGTCCTGTAATTTCTAAGTGCTATGCCAGATGCAAAGAATTGTTAAAAAAATTGCTTTCTAAATGTGTGGTCACTGAAATAGTACGCAAGATTTAAAAATCAGTTAAACACAGCTCTTCGAACCCTAGTAACACACACATTCCTCTCAAATATACTCCTTCCCAAATACACTAATAGCACATCTTAGTTTGGTATTACAGTTTACATTAGCTATCTATGCATGTGTCTTTTAACATATATCCACAGTCTATGTTTGTTCCACATATATTTATCTGTAACCCTACCAGGACTGAACAACACTCGAAAACACAGATCCTGCATTTTTTTAACTTTCTTTTTTCCATGACTTGCTTGTGCTTTTCCTCCTCTTCCTCTTCTTCTACCTCCTCCCTCTCCTCCTCCTTCTTGTTTTTGGACAGGATCTCCCTATGTAGTTTAGGCTAATCTTGAACTCACTGTGTAGCCCCAGGCTGGCCTCAAACTTGTGGTGATCCTCCTGCTTCAGCCTCCTGAATGCTTAGGTTAAAGTCACGCACCACTACACTTGGCTACTTACTGGTTCTTATAAACCCTTGAAAGTACTTATATATGGTGGATGTCCAATAAGTGTTAAATAAAACTGGAAACGTTTTTAAACATTTAAAGAGCCACTGCAGTATGAGGTCTAGGGGGTGCTAGTTACACTTCCTCTACTATGGGCAAGAAGTAATTTCTTTAAATGGAAGAAGAGAACAGTCAGGTTAAATGTCAGCTAATGCTTCTTAGCAACTAAGTTATTGAAACATCCTTATAACAACTTATATGAAAAAGGAAGAAGCAAATATTTATGGAGCACTTCAAGTGCATGCTGTTTGGTGGATATTTGTGCTTGTGAAATTCTCACAGCAAGGTTTGAAAGCCACTGATGAAGAAACTAAAGCTCAGATTTGCCACATAACTTGCGCAAACAAACGTTTAGGAATTGGCTCGCATTTCAACCCAGGGTTTCTGACTGCAGAGTCGTTACATTAAGCTGCTCCCAGCTTAGAAGATGTTACAGCATAATGCTATGTTGAAAGGTATCATTCGTCTGTCTTGCTAAAAATAGTCCTATGAAAAGTTGAAGAAATGTTTTAATCCATGAATGTTTCTCAGTTTGTTCCATGTTTCTTCATAACACCCCATGTTTCCAAAAGAACATTTACTGCCGGTGATTCATCTCTACACAATGTCTTCATTTCACAAAGTACTTTTTTTCCTTAGGCAGAAGCCAAGAAACAAGATTCAGAAAGCAAACCATAAAACTCGCAGCATGAAGTCCCTGACATACTCTATGACTTGAATGAATCTCGAAAATATTATGCTGATTTAAGTAAGCCAGATACACAAAGCCAAATGTTCTCTACTCCACTACTGTGAGCACCCTAGAACAGGCACCTCTGTGGAGACGGGGCGTAGATTAGAGGTCAGGGGCTGAGAGGAAGGAGGGTAGACAGGGCGTCGTGTGTGGGATAAGGTGGGGGCCCTGAAAAGGAGATGGTGACAGTGGCACAGCAGTGTTAACGGACAATGGTTACAATGAGCAAGGAGCAAGGCTGAGTGCTTGTAATCCCAGCACTCTGGCAGCCTGAGGCAGAAAGACCTCACGTTTGATGCCAGCTTGGGCAAATTTGCAAGATCCTGTCTCGAAATAAAAAGAAAACTTTTTTAACGTGTTGGGTAAGTAGCTTGGTCTCAATCCTCAGTTACACACACACACATACACACACACACACTACAATGGTAAAATTATCTCATTTAATTTTAATAGCCACATGAAAATTACATATGGTGTATCAATACATGTATACACTGTATATTGTTAATGTCAGGGTAAGCATAGCTCCTTAAATATTTGATATTTCTTATTTTGTTGGTGATGAAAACTTCTAGAACTCTTTCTCCTAGCCTTTTAGAAATATGCACAACACTATAGTCATTAACAGTCACTCCAGCCTGCAGCAGGACACCAGAACTTATTTATCTTAAGGATGAGTTAGTAACTACTGAGCAACCTGGAAAACTTTATGTTATGTATATTTTACACAATAAAAAAAGTCACCACAAAAAACAAACATACAGATGACCACAGTATGACTGTCACAGTACTATGTAATGGACATAAAAACAAGTACATCCTAGGAAAAATGAGGTAGAGATGAATAATAATGAAAGAAACACAATTACACATATGCGCTGCTACACAGCCTTTTTGCTGTGAGTGGCATGATAAATAGTACACTTCTCTCGAATTAACATGGAAGTCTCTGTTTAATAGAGAGTCTAAGAAAATTGGGTGTCTCATTCAGTTGATGAAAATCCAGAGTCAAATATAGGCTAGGGTTAGGGATGGGGTGATAAGGCAGGATGGCCTAAATAGTATGTAGAAACTGCCTCAAGAAGCTGAGACAGTGATGATTACAGAATGCAGGAGCTCCAGGTCAGCAGCCTGTGGCTGCGATGGAGCTGCTGTCATCTCCCTCACCATCCCCGAGGCAAAACCCACAGTTTCTCTGGGTTTAAGCTACAGTTCCATGTCTTGAAGCAGATGTACTCTTTCACTTGGGTCTAAGCAAATTTGGTTCAAAGTTTGACAAGCAGATATTTCTTTTTTTCTTAAGAAGATTTTTTTCCTCTTACCTCCCAGATCCTCTCCAGCTGCTCAAGGATGTTGGAAACCCCAGAAAATAAAGGCTGACCCTGGAACATTTCAATAAAGATGCAGCCTGCACCCCTAGCAGAGGAAACAAGATAGTGTCAAGGAAATGGTACATGCAAAACCAAGCCACCGGAAACCTCCTGCTGAGAAATATCTTGGGGACTTTCCAAAAGGGATCACACGCTACTAAAAGTCTTGGGAAGCCAGGTACAGTGGTACAAGCTTGTAATTCTAGCTACTCAGGAGACCGAGGCAAGAGGATTGCAATTTGAGCCCACCTGGACAATTTAGTGAGACTGTCTTAAAAAAAAAAAAATTAACAAGGGTGGGAATATAGTTCAGCACTCCATGAGTTCAAGTCCCAGAACCACAAAAAAAGTCTTATAAAAAATAGTTCATATGTGAAATAAAAATAATAGCTTGTCGCTTTATGTTAAAGTGAAATAAAACCAGCAAGTAGTTATAAACATTATAGTTCTCAAATGTCTTAAATGTGAGTGGTTTATTACCTCTTCATTTTATAGAGAACATAGGAAACTACTAGCTCTAAATTGCAAAGCTCTATACACCAAATCTAAAATGCTGTCATTATAAGAAGTATCATTAGTGTAGGTACAACTAAGGAAAAATTAAAGACCCTGTAAGTTACTCCATAAGTATGTACGATTATTGTGTCAATCAAAAATTTTTAAAGAAAAATTAACAAAGATTGCTATTCTTTAAAAATAACATACACAAAAGCATAGGTATGCAGCACACACTTGTAATCCCAGCTACTCATGAGGCTGAGGCAGGAGAATCATAAATTTGATCACACTCTTGGCAAAAGTCTCTCTAACTTAATAAATCCCTGCCTCAAAATTAAAAAAAAAAAAGTAAAGGGCTGGGGAGTAGTTCAGTGCTCCCTGGATTTAATCCCCCTGTAAAACACCAATTCCCTCCCCAAATGCTACAATTTAAATTCTGACATGATGAGAATTTTTATCTTATACATACTGGAAGGGCTGTTATAAATTAAATTAGACATAAATTATTATATATCACATACTCATACATACAAAAATAGAAATAGAGCATTAAACAGAATAAATTCACTTCGGTATTCCTAAAACTTTTTCACATTCAGCATTTGATTTGAACTCTTTGATGTGTGTGTTTACTTGTGGTATCATCATCTAAATTAAGAAGCTGATGATGTAGCATTTCTTAAAATAAACCATAAATGAACCAGAGTCGCTGGGGCTGCCCTTCTAAAGTGGCTTTGGAATCACAAGGTTAGCGTGCTTTCCACTTCTGCTTAAAGAATGTTGGCCAAAGTGTGTGACTCATTTCTTCTCAACTGTGTGGCTCCTGGGGATGGGGGGCCCTCTTTTTGCCAGGTTTTCTTCCAACTCTCATCTCTGTCTTGTTGACACCCACACTTGTGCCATCTGCCCCCAGCCACGGTGCAACAGGGCGGAGTTCGACCACAGGACTCGGACTGTAATATGCAATCTAACAGAAAATGTGTACCCTCAAAGAGATTAAATAGAGCGAAATAGAAATTTCCTTTGCTACATGGTCAAACTGAGAATAATTCCTGAGGGACAGGAAGGAGTAAGATTTAATTCACTATAACACATTTTTATAAAAATTTTTGTGTTTAAAATGGTTCTGAACAAACTGACAGGAAATTAACAGTAGTCACTATACTGCATTGGTATCTTCAAAATAGTTGCTCAGATTACAAGACAGAGGCATACAAAATAGTTCAAACAATATAAGCAACCAGTTTCTTTCCATGAACTAATAGAATTAGTAGTACAGTTATCTCAATTTCCTATCAACTTGTTTTGAAATCCTATATCATTTTTTTACTGTTTTGTTTTCTTTTAATATCTTTAAATTTAAAAAATAGAATGTTAAAAGAAGATTCTGAAAAAAAATGATTATCTCTATGGTCCAATATGTATTAATTTTTTTTAAACTCCAAGCTCCTTTTACCATAACACATAATTTTGCAACTCCCTGAATTATTTTGACATTTTTGTGGCATAATGAGGAAGAAAATTTAAGTAAAATGTTTGATTATAGATGATCACATTATTAAAGATTGGTCTTTAATATTATTTGTGTATGTTTAGTACATAGGAAACATTTTTACTTTTTTCATCTATAGACACATACTGTTTTATTTTCATTCATTGTGTAGGAGAAACAGATTTCCTGACAATTAAGTTTAAAGGTAATCTTTTTTCTTTTTGTGGTACTGAATTGTGGGATTGAATACAGGGCCTTTCTGTTGAGCTACAACCTGAACCCTTTTTTACTTTTTATTTTGAGACAAGGTGTTGCTACATTGCTCAGGCTGTGCTCAAACTTGCAGCCCTCCTGCCTCAGCCTATGAGAGTGCTGGAATTATAGGTCTATGTCATGCCCAGTGAAATAATTCTTATCAGTGTTTGTTTTGGGAACAGAACATATATTAAAGGGAAAATTGAAATTTAACTATATTTACTTGCTTCAACTTAGACAAAAACTTTTTGTGACCCATCATTTGTTTTGAACTTAACAAGTGGACTATTCCTATAACTTTGTGAAGGAAAGATAACAGTAAAGATGAGCTTTACAAGCAGAATTTCTTTTCTCCCTCAAAAACCAGATTGTCCACCAGTTTGTGTTGATTTTTTAAAAAGCCAATGAATACAATGGCCACAATTTTTCTTGTTACTGATTTTTGCTGCACAGAGACATTTTGATAGGTGCTACAAGAAGTTTGATCATATAAATGTAATTTATGAATCTGGTAAAGAGTGTTTTGAGATAGATTTTAGAATTTTAAAGATCCTTAACTTGTATTTAAATATTTTTGTTCTTTTTTGCTTTTTGTCTCTAAATAATCAATATAAAGCATATAATTGAAACAATATACAGAAGAGAATAAAAGTAACGGAAATGTGTCAAATGGCTAAAATCCATCCTGCATGCTAGTGAGGCTCAAATAAGATACAAGTCAACTGAGAAGAGGTGGCCAGTGCCACCAAATGGTCTCCAACCCCGTGCGTACTCCCTAGGCCCTTGAACCCCCTAAGGCCCTTTCCTTTTGAGGTGAACTTATATGTATGCACATGCACAAACCATATATGTAATTGGTTTATTACCTGGTTTAAAACCAGTGTCTCCAACCAGTTCCCAAATACCTTCTGAAACCCCAAGGCTCACAAACCACTAGAGAACTGGAAGGTATTTTAAACAAAACACAAAACACATAGTTATTCCTAGGTTGAAACGTGTAGTCCCCTTGTATTTCCTCCCCCTCAAAGGTTTTCAGTGTCTAGTAATAACTTGTTTGACACAGTTTCGTGGTATATTAGTTTGCTTTTCCATTATTGGGACAAACTACCCAATAACCACAGTTTGGAGGAGGAGCGATTTTGTGTGGCTCATGGTTCTGGGGGCTGCAGTCTGCGGCCTGTGGGCCCCAAGGCAGGAGTGCTCTGGTGGAAAGGCTGGCTGGCGAAAGCTGCTCACCCATACCGGCCAGTGCAGGAGCAGTGCTGAAGAGGAACAGGCTAGGGGTACTGTGCCGTACCGAAAGTCACACTGCCATGACCTACCCAGACACACTTGGCAGCAGCTTTAGGATTCTACCAGGTGTTTCTTAAACCAATAAATTGACAAATCAGGATTAACTGTCACAATCCACCATGTGTCAACTCACAAACACATTTCCTTAAACCATACTTCATCTTCAGATTAAGCCAGTAGCCAGTTCATGATTCCATCTAACATAATACAACTATCCCACTTACAACTGGAAATGGAACAATCCCTTCCTCAAAGTCTCAAGAGTTCCAGAATTTTGGGGCTGGGGATTTAGTTCAGTGGTATAAGCACTTCGCAGGCAAGTGCGAGGTCCTGAGTTTGATCCCCAGTACAAAAGAAAAAAAAAAGAGTTCTATGATTTTTGAGAACTCCACATATCTTCTGAGACTTAAGGCAATCTCTAGTTGTGAACTTCTACAAAAATGAAAACACACACCATTTGCTGATTGCAAGGGAAGAGAACAAGAAGTAATCAAGAAGCAAGCTTTCCCTGTGAATCGGCACCACGCGTGGGCTGCTGAGGGGAGAGACAGATGCCAGCCCCTTCTGGCACATGGGCTGGGAAACAAGAAGAGCCAACCCCTTCAAATCCCTGCTGTAAGTGACTGGCTGATCCAGAGAAACACAGGTTGCAGTAATTATTGAGGTAAAATACAATTTAATGTTTGTAGTGTTTAGTGTTTCAACGACTTTGCAGGTCTAAAGCTGGTAGTCTGATCATCTATTAAGAGGATAACAATACACAATGTAACGTCTATGGGTGATTCCCCTTCCAAAGATTGTTGTTTCCCTATTATCTTGTTTTGAAATCCCGTATCATTTTCATTGTTGGGTTGGGTTTTATTCTGTTTTGTTTTGTTTGATTTTATTATATCCCATGGCATGGGCAGCTATTTCAAAGAGAGCATAATATATCTTTATTATGGTAGTCATTTTGGATTTACTATTATCTCGTTATCTTGTTTTGAAGTATTTTATTGCATTTATTGTTTTGTTTTTATGTTCTATGCTGTTCTGTTTTATTTGATTTTTACTATGTCTGAAGGTATCTACAGCTATTCTGCAGACAAGAAGAGGCACTATGGTAACCATTGTTCACTTTTTATTGTTTTGAAGTCCTGTGTCACTTATACTGGTTTGTTTTGATTGGCTTTATTCTGTTTTATTTTGCTTGGTTTTATTCTCTTTAAAATAAAAATTAAAAAACGAGTTACACAGTTCTAAGGTTCAGTGGCACAGATAAACATTTCTTTTACAAAAGGGAGTCAGACCACAGAAGGAATCAGACCAAAGTAAGACCAAAACCCAGCAGGGTAAACACAAAACCCTGCAGCTCCTGATCTGGCATCCAGGATGTATGGTGGTAAAACATAAGTCCACAGGGTACAGTCAGCCCTGTGCCTATCGCCTTGCAGCCACATGGTCTCTCTCTTAGGCTGGTCTGTTTACAACCTGCAGCTTTCCTCAGCAGATGTTCCATTTTCATGGCATCTCTGACTTCCTGGGGTCTGCAAAGCACCACTGTCTTCATTGCCACAGCTTCATGTACTGCGCTCTCGGAGGCTCCTTGCCTGGCCTTCTAGGCCTTCATTTGAAATCTGGGTGGGAGCCTCCTTGACCCCACAATTCTTGCATTCTAAATGCCACTAAAACCAGCATCATGTTCTCACCAGAAATCTGGCTAAAAGCAGTCAGCAATACCTATGCCACAGCCTGAATGTTGAGCTGTCTTGAAACTTTCTCTGCCAGATTAATTAATCCACTCTTAGTCTCCTGCAGTCTCAGGACATACACAAAATGGAGACAAATTTCTTTGCCATAGTGTAACATGGCCTCTATACCAACTGCCAGTGGAGTCACTGTTCCCCACTGAAAGCTCTTGGGCTTGGTCTTGACTGTCTGCAGTCCTATCAGCATTCTGGTCTTCTAAATCACCCACCATCAAGCTCTGTTTATAGCATTCTAGGGCTTCTCTTGCCTTTAAACCTTTCCAAACGCCTCCCACAAACCACTTTCAAAGGCTTCTAACCCATATAGTTGGGTACAGTCACAGGAATGACCCCACTTCTCTAGTGCCAATTTTCTGTATTAGTTTGCTTTCTTTCCTATTTCTGGAATAAAATACAAAATATCCACAATTTAAAGGAGGCGAGGTTTAATTTGCCTCCAGATTTTGGGATGTTTAGTCCAAAATTAGTTGGCTCAAAGACATATGTGCAATGGTAGAAGGGCAAAGCAGAGGAAAGATGGTCACCTCACTGCAGCCAGGAAGCAGACAGGGGAGCAGCTCCAGAGAGGGACAGGCTAGGAATCATATATAGTACCCACAGTCATGCCTTTGTGTCCTCTCAAACACATTCAGGATTGTACTTGGCCAATGTACTAAGAACTTCTTAGGTGAAATTAAAAATGCAGGATTAATGATCACACATGGTCATATTTTTCCTTTTTTCCAGTGGTGCTGGAGATCAAACTTGGGACCTTGCACATGTGAGGCAAGCATTCTACCATTGAAGCACACCCCAGCCCTCATGGCATCTTTTCCTACAGATAGCTGTGGAGAGTCAGAAAGGAAGTCCTCTTGTTACACAGTGTGTCACAGTGTTCTTTATCTTCTACATTACTAAGATGGAATAAAATATAATGTCAAATAAATTTTGGCAGAAATTGGAACATTCAGGTCATTATGCAAGTATTACAAAAATAATATAAGATGGGATAGATATATGTATGATAGAGGTAAAATGTTAATATTTGGTTTAATTTGTTAAAAGTCTCCATTTATATTCCAACGCAACTTGAAATTTTCTTTACCTAACAAATCTAGAGTCTAAGGTTATTCATGTGTTTGTGTGTGTTTATTTCAGTACCTGAAAAATCTATAAGTACCATAAATATAAATATATTGATACAGCAAATCGAATTTCATGTTTTAAGGATGGAACAGTGCACCCATTATTCTTTAAAAGCCACACAATTCAATTCATACAATTCATCTTCCTATATTAAACTTGCTTTACAGATTTTTTTTCCTTCTGAAGCTTAAGAATACAAGTTATGCAGCTACCATCTATTTTGCCTACCTCCAAACTACTCTTAAGCAATCATGTTAAATATTCTGAATAATCAGGTCTGCATAGGGACCCAGGTCTTACTGCCTTTGAGTCTTCTGTTCTGTGTTTAAATCTTCATTCCCAAGGCTCCTCCTACCCTGCATATTTTGAGGCTTCTCAGTGGATATCTGGTTGGTGGAGATACCCTTGGGGCAGTCCATGGAGATGAAGAGAAATGTCCCATGCTGGGAGGAAAAAGCACCAACTGGCACCAAACAGTGAATAATTCCAGAGCGATGCACTGGGCCATTTCTTTGTTTCAAATGTGAACCTTCAGTCAAGTTAGAGGAAACAGTTCACATTTTTATGCTTATCTGGGCTATCTTCCTTTGTCTCTGTTCTAAGCAAGCATGAATGAATTCTTGTATAAGAGAGTAAAAGATTCTTTAAATTCTTTAGGCAATCTCTATGGGAAAAACCTATCTCAGGAGTTTTACGCTTCTCAGAGGTGCAAGGCACATATTAAAATATTGTTGGGAAAAATGAATCAGTATTTCACATTTACTGTTGAAATTAATTCAGAATAACATAACATAGGGCAGACACACAGCATTTTCATTTGCTTTCTCTGGGCTACACTTTCACTGTGAAAGTTTGCAGTGGGAAGTCCGGCAGTAAAGATTCAGGCTGTGGTGAAACTTGTAACCAGATGTCCCCTTAGAGCCTCATGCACTCATAGGGGAGTTTTTGGAGGTTGCTAGATTTAGGGTGTATTACTACAGATTAACGGTGTGTGACAATTAAATTAGCCCACTGCTTGGCTTAGTGTAGTTCTGAGTGTGGAAGGCCCACCTTGGGTGTGGTGGCACCAACCAACAGACTCATACCCTGAATGGGATGAAAGGGAAGGGAGGTCTGCTGCTGCTGGAGCCCCTGCCTGCTGTGCATGGACTGTTGATCTTCTGCCATGTTCCTCTGCTGTGCCACCCTTCCTTGGAACCAGCCTACTGTGCACTAAACCTCTACAAATAAACCTTTCCTCCTTTAACTTGTGGGTGTCAGGTATTTTGCCCCAGCACTGAGAAAAAGTGATTAAGACAGGGAAGGTTAACTTGCAGTGGCCCTAAAACAAGTAGCTGCCTAAAGTCAGTACCCAATAGAAGACATTGTGTACAAAAATAAATCTTTTTAAAAACCTAGTGTACTAGACGTTATTTCACTATGTTAAGTGAAATAAGCCAGATATGGAAGGACACGTACTACATGATTACATTTATATGAGGTACTGATAACACTCTAGGATAGAAAACAGAAAATAAAACTGTGATTATCAGAGGCTAAGGGGATGAGATGGGAAGTTACTGTTTAGTGCATATGTTTTCAATCTGGGATGAAGAAGAGAGCTGGAGATGGATAGTGGTGACAGCTACACAACAATTTGCCAATATACTTAATGCCACTGTGTATTACACTTGAAAATGGCTAAGCCTGTTCAGTGTTATTTTGATAAATACAAAACAACAACAACAAGAGGGTAATTTTCCTATACACTGAGTTTTTCTCACTAAAGTCCTTAGTGAACTTCCCAACGTGTGCAGAGGAGGAGAGATGCCGACAGATGGGAGAACACTGGGGTAAGGATCTATAACCAGTAGAGCCTACTTCTGTTTCTACCTTTATTATCCAGGGCACTGTTGCTGCTTCTGGTTCCCCGCTGATACTACAGCTGCTGCCAGCCCTCGGTGGGAATGAGAGGCGCTTGCACTGCAGGCCATAGCTGGTTACCTTCCTCACAGCAAAGGCATCAATGCTCACAGTCATCTCCATGTACACGGCACTCAGCTGGGACCCTAAAGGACTGAAGGGCCTAGAAAAACAGGGTATATTCCCTGCTACTTTCTTCCTTTGTTAACTGGAAATCTCCATACTCACTGCCACTCCTATCACTCTGAGAAGAAAAAGAAAAACAAAATGAGAGGAGGGCTCTCAATGCAAACACCCAGTTTCTAGCTGTTTCTATGAGAATGAACAAATGTAGTAAACTCAATGGAATGTATCTATCATTCTATTTCTACAGTATTTTTAGTTTTAGAAGGAAAATAACAATAATTATATAATGAATAGGAATAATGACCATAATTTAACTTTCAGTTGAATTTTTATTTAACC